>NDXB01020967.1:142480-155191 GCA_002631895.1 Agapornis roseicollis
TTTTTTTTTTTTTTTTTCAGTGTGTGGTAAACTTCTTAAATAAAAGGTCTTCTGCATATAAGAGTATCAGGAGGAATCAGTGTGCTTAGCGTAAAGGAGACATTATCCAAAATAATTATACTAAAAGCTAGGAGGAATAAGACTTACTTAAAGAATGTTATTTAAAAGAATTTGTCATGTAAATCAAACCTACTGGGTATGCATCATGTACTGGGTGGATCCCTAGATAGAAAATATATATCAGTTGAATGAAATGTTGACAAAAATGAGTTTCATGTGTCACTGTGTGTCCTCAATTTTGAATAATTTGAATCAATAATATATTTCTGAATGAGGCTTTCATATAGTGCCTGTGCTACAGTTTGCAATCAAATCCTGCAATTGTGCTAATGATCTTGATAGTATCTATCAGCCTCAGATTAAGTTATCTGAGAGTTATTACATTTGTATGTAAATATCCTGTACTTGATTTCTCTGAGGCTTCAGGACAGTACTTAGGCACATGTGTAAGCACTTTAAAATACTATTTAGACATCACAGTCAATATGGTGTTATATCCACTTTTTTGGAATGTATGGTGATTTCTTTATCAGGTATTCTGTGATGGATGTGGCCTGTGTGTCTAGTAAGAGACAGTGTCTAAGAAAAGAAATCTATTTTCCTTAAAACAATGAAAAAAATACCTGGTAAGTATTAATGAAGCTCTCTTCTAGTTCATGGAAATTACAGACAAGAAAGAACAGCTAGTTGTTTCTGACAAAAGAGGGTTGCCCTATAATGCGTTTTCTAATGCTTTAGGACAAAATTCAAGTGGTTGGTAATACTATGTATTTAGCAGAAGCTTCTGGTGGATTAGTTCCTTCTGACATTTCAGAGTTTTCTTATTATTTTAAGTAACTACATAATTGTAATGTACAATGCATGGGATCTCAGGGCTGTCTCATGGGGACTAGATCAGTTTTCAGTTCTCCAAGTGTACAATGGGAATGTGATGTCTTAGCTATGGGTTCTGCACTGTACTTCAGAAAGCATGTTTTATGTTAAGCCAGCTTGTGTGTGAATTCATGCTGTGCTTTAGATTATACAAAAGGGTGATTTTACAGAGTGGGAAAGTCAGATGTTGCAATCCCATTGACTTTCAGACAAAAAGTTGTGAACGTAACTTCCCTTTGTGCTTTTCTACAAACCTAAATGTGTGGAGTTCATGTAGTTATGCTTTCTTTCCCCTTTGCTCATATGATCTCTTTCTGGTGTTAATCAGAATTGTTGTTCTCACATGGACTGGTCCTGCAGGGTGGCGAGTTGTTAATCGAACAGTGCATATCAACTACTTTAAAGTGTGTACAGTATTTCAGGGATAACTAGGGATACGTGCTCTGAAGTTGGTTTCCTGTTACTGTCTCTGTTTTATGAAATGGGTGGCCTCCTAAACCTGTCCAAATAAACAGAACTCAAAAAGAAAAAGACTTGTTTTGATGGCTGGGTGTTGGAGATGTATGTACCAGTGTGTGTTTTTCTTTCCCCAGGCATGATGAAATGGTACATCATAGCCACCTTATTTTGCTTGGCCGTGCTCCTTAGTTTCTCATATGTGGATGCAAAATAATAAAAAAGAACCTGAGCCAGATCGTATTTAGGAAATTTTCATATAAAACATGTTGCAGTACACAGATTTGCACCACACAGTATGAAATGTGAATTACAACTATTTTAACTGTTTTGCTATAACATTGTATAGGAAATACACAGTTTTCCTTGAGGTCTTGCACACCTTTTCTTTCAAGCATTGTTTGTACTCAAGTTACTTTTGTTGAACCAATTTTCAGTTCAACATAGAAACAGTTTGGTCAGCACACTCAAAGGACAGGCAATCAGATGCTGGAGGGACAGGGGCTTCCTAAGTCGGCTTCATTGCTGGATCTGGTGTGTTGTAACATCAGGATCAGTGTTGCAGTGTGTATCTGTGTCAGGCTTTCTTATCCTCATGGTATTTTAAGTGTCATTCTGTGTATTTCTTACGTACACTGTCAACTTAATCAGCTACTCCCAGATTCCCATTCATGTCCATGCAGTGCTTCTTCCATCATACTGTCTGATCTGTGTGTGCACTTGCACAGTTAACAGGACTGGGAGTGGATTCACCTGAAAATCACCATTTACTTTGCTGGGTTGTTTTACAGATGGATCATCTCTTTGATCAAGTTTGTTACTTGGTTGCTGAAACAGCTTGGCTGGAAGAGCAGAGAGAGAACTAAAATGGAGTAGTTATTCAAACCAGTTGTAATAGCACTGTTGCCAAACATGAAACCCATCTCTTACTGATGGGCCTTAAACTGCTTGTTTTATACTTTGTGTGTCTGACAAGCCAAAGACATTCTTGCTGTCCTTTTGTGTAGGTCATTCAGTCTTGCATAATGGAGGGAAAAATTCCTAGTTTATATTTTGAAGAGCCTCACTGTATCATCTGCTACCCTGAGGAATCCTGAGGACTTTTTCACAATCCACTTAAATGTTAAGTGATGTCCAAGAAATTCAAGCTAGCTTCCTGCACTTGCTGTTAGCAGTGGAATCCAGCCGGAAGTGATGAAGCAGCATTATTGGCAGAGGAGCTACTGGATGATATGGATGAATCTGCTTGGATGCAGTTTCTGATTCTTGTGGCAAGTGATAACATGCTGAATGGCCATATTCTTCATTGTTCCTTGGTTTCTCTTGTCCTGCTACTTCTTTTTTCTCACAGTAGGCGGAACTGAAGGCACTTCAGTAATAGCTTTTTGACACTGGAGGATATTTAAACTGTAGGCTTGCCTTCAGCCCACCACCCCCCTTGCTTTTATTTTAATCTGATATTTTAGAAAGGTATTTTGAATGTCCTGAGAGAGCTTGAGCAATTTTTGTTCTTCCTTCCAGTGTCCTTGTCCAATGTATCCCCACTGTGAAATCTGCAGTCACCATCAGGTTGCCCATGCATTTAATCTAGTGGGGATTCTGACTGATTAGTCATTTGGTAGATGTCTGATGGTATGCAGAGTTTTAGATCAACAGGATTTAGAACAGGGGAAGCCTGCCATTATTAGATATAACTATAGAAAGATGTAATCTCCTTGCATTGGAAGAGTAAGTTGCAATTCTATTGTAGATCTTGTAGGCTATTTTTGGTATTCTGTCATAGATTCAGGTATGGTTTCACAGTGGACTTAAGACCATGCTGCTGTTGAAAATAGTTGTCCTGCCCTTCAAATATATTGATGAGTTTTCATGTGGTTCATCCAGTTCTGAGCTAGCCAGTGGCTGGATGAGTGCTACACCTGATGTAAGGGCAGGAACAGAGAGGGAGGGAAGGGCTGATAGCACCCGTGGAGGACACAGTGAATGGCTCAACACGGTGGCTGTGTGTGAAACTTCAGGCTCAGGACCAGGCTTAGGTTAGGCATCAGAGTCTGTGCTAGCACATTGTGCTATGCCCAGTTCCTGCCTTGCACTGGCCATGCTGTTTGTCCTGTTTGCCCAACATGCTGTGAACTGTTTCTTTCATAAGATTCTGGGTACTTGTCTTTCAAATTCCCATTATCTAGGCTAGGTGAGTGAATGGCTTTACTGTCTCTCT
Organism: Agapornis roseicollis; assembly: GCA_002631895.1. Classification (NCBI taxonomy): domain Eukaryota; kingdom Metazoa; phylum Chordata; class Aves; order Psittaciformes; family Psittacidae; genus Agapornis; species Agapornis roseicollis. The sequence continues at coordinate 146,088 of NDXB01020967.1, forward strand.
TTGCTTTGGATTAACTCCTCTGTCAGCCTTGAATTATTAGCTTGTTTTCCAGCAATGCATTTGCTTTGCCCTTGCAAAACCTCAGCCCTGTGACATGCCAGGTTGATTGAAGAGGTCTCCTGAATGTTCTTCTCTATGAGCATACTAGGAATTTTTTCCTTGCTTTTGCTTTTTCTAGTTTTTAGAGAGAGAGAGATCAGAACATTAAACAAAGGCAAAAGTGGTGCGTTGTCTGCTCTGGCTTCATGCAAATTGTGTCTCCTTGTGGACATTTCTAGAGCTGACTTGACCGGATTATCTGATTGTTTGTGCTGACAGGAATCATGTTAATTACAGTGACTCCGAGTGATAAAGTTCCACAGGTATCTGTTGTCAGACTGGGCAATCACATTAAGAAATCATCAAATTGACTGGAAGTGACTCGAATGAACATAAGAGGTGATTTATTTATCTGTGGGTTGGCACTTCAGCCCATTACATCCTTGCTGTGTATACAGTTAAAACAAACAAGTGGCTGCATGTCTACAGCTAAGTCAGACAGCTTTAGGACCCACTGGACTCTAATTCCATGGACACATATACTAGCTAAGACAGTGTCAGACAGAGAGAGTCCTGTGGTTCCTTGTCCCCAAGCACTGGCTCGCACCCTCAAGTTTGTACATGTGGGGTGAAATAGGTGGAAGATGCATCCCTTGAGAACTGGCTTGAGCAAAACGAAACAAAGGCAAAATCTATTTTTCAGCTGGGTAAGCTCCCCAATCCTGTCTATTGTAAAGCTGCAAAAAATATCTGTGTCTGCCAAAAGGAAATGGAGACATGGGATGGGAGATAGCAGGTAGACCTGTGAAGTAAGCGACTACTTCTCTTGGAGGCAGAGCCAGCTGATGCTAAAACAAAGTGTTTGTTGAACAGTGAATTAAGGCAAGTGGTGGCAAGCCTGTTTAAGCTGTCCTAAGCACCTTCTGGGCACCAGCACCATCTTTCAGGCAGCTTATTCTAATTCCTGAGTCTCTCAGTCTGCTGTTTGTGCAGTTGGGAACTGACTCAGCTGAAAAAACACAGGGGTTAGGTGGCGATTTGGGGTACAGGCAGTTTGAAACATGTTCACCCCATGACCTCCCAAACATCTGACTTCATGAAGAAGAGAACAGGATCAAACTGCTGGTGTTGAGCAGAAGGTGGGAATTTAAGCTGGCATTGCCATTGAAGAAAAAGACCAGCAGACTGAAGGAGAGATGCGTTTGTTCATATGAAGACAGTTATTGTTGTTATAGATACACATATTTTTTTTTAACAATTGGCTTAAAAGTCTGTATCTTGAAATTAAAAGGTTTATTTTTTTTCCAGTGTGAAAACCAAAGCATTCATTCATATGTGCTGAGAGTCTGTTTCATAACTCACATTTTCAGTCACTGGGCTTGTCTTCACTATTTTTAATTTTCTTCTATAGCTGCTGTATTCCTTCTGACTCTCACTACTTAGTCATAGATGAGTCTACTTTCTTCCTACTTCTATTTTTTTTTTCTACTTTGTTTCATTCACTGGAGCACACGATCTGTTCTGTTTCGTCCTTGCATTAGGATGTTTGGATTCTGTTGATCTTACAGGGTAAAAAGGAACAAGGAAAAGGCTACGATTTCTAAAGTGAGGTTTGTGCTCTAATATTTAAGTCTTTACACATGTGAAATTATCTTTGCTAGTAATGGACCCATCATCATATAATGGAAGAAGTAGACTGAAATCAAGATCAGATAAAAGAACAGTTCCATAATGACTGTTCTCAGTCCTTCACTGCAGTAGATAATCCAAATGTTTTCTTCTACAGGAGCATGAACCATCTTCCTTTCCATGAGGCATGGTGGTAGTGGTAACAGCATGGTAATAACTTTTCAAATGACCTTTTAACTTGCAGTGGTAGAAGAGGAAATAGGGCTGAGAATTTCTGGTCCCCACCCCTTGATTTAAACTTCTCCATCTTTAAATTTATTTCTGGGCTCTGTCTTGGAGTTGTGTTGCTTACCTATTGATGCAGCTGGTTAAGATAACAGAATGTCAGTGTTTCTGTGCTGGAAGCATGAAGGATGTTTACAGTCCAACTTGGGATACAAGTTAGTACCCTAATTTTGCACTTCCACTTGCTATCCATAAAGTAATTTTTCTTTCCACATCCTGTTTGAGGGATTAATTTGCACATACTGTGTAATTCTGGTCAGCTGAGCAATTTCCTGTAACAGTGAAGAAGCCAAAATTGACACTATTTAATGTGAATCCACCACGTAACATATCCTGACCTATCTGTGCAAAATAGATGTCTAGTGTAAGCATATACTGCTGTGAGCTGCACAGAGCTGGTGTCACACTGAAGTCATCCATTATTTTCAGAAGGCTTTGCTTGTCCTATCTGCCTAGCCTCTCAAAAATAGGTTTATATTAATAACTACGGTAGGCTTTTTATGTTGAATACATTCCTACTATATTGGGATTTTCATCCATCCAATAAATATTCACCATGATAAGCAATAGAACACAGTGCTCACTAAATTTAGAGGAGTCTTAGTCTTAAATTATTCTCCAAAATCTTACTTATTTTTATCAGTATCAGCTAGCTTTTAAGTAGTAAATGAAATGCTAAGTATATCTAAAGAAGAGCCTGTCAAGTGATCAGTATTTGAATTCAATAGCTTCATCAAGAATGAGATTCCAGCAGAAATGAAGGAAGTCTTTCTTCATTTGTCAGTCTTTCTAATTGAGACTGAAGCAGAGTTATAAATTACATCTTTCCTCTGGTGGGAGCTATTCATGGTGGATAAGTGTTTGTTACTCTATGGTGTTATCCCTGCTATTGATGCTTTTTCATGCTTGCTTACTCAGACTTCCTGTGCTACTGATTTTAATTCTGTATGGAGGTACAATGGCATAAGAAGTCATCTATGCTGGTGCAATGAGAAATCTCTTATGAATGGATTATGACAAAGTTGTACATTTATAGCAACTAGAGAAGCTATGAAATTAACAATTGATTGCCTCACTTTTCAATTAGTCTTTGCACCATGACAGGAATATTACTGCTCTGCTTTTCTGCCTTGCTAATACGGGAAGACACAGCTACTGGGAGAGATTATAGCATTAGTTTCCATCTTCATTACATGCTAATTCTGTATTTAGCCTGGGTTTTCACCTTCAACATGGGATGCATTGTTGCATCTAAAGTAACTATCAGAGACACACATGAAAGCATTTCAGAAGCTACTTGTGTGGCTTTTTATCAGCTGTAAGTGCCATGTGGATTCACTGAATGCATGTACGCATACAAAGAAGTAATCAGTTTTTAACACCTACCCACAAGGCTTCTGGGAGGTCATTCCCATATACTACTTACCTGTGCTGGTTCACTTTTTGCATCATTGGCCTGAAAATGGGAGAGATAAAACTTTTTCTTAGCATTTATTATTCCAACCTGTCTCCAGTCTCTTAATTTTCATTCATTTCTGCATTTTAAGCAGCAGATCAGTGGGCCTTTAGAAACCCAAAGGTCTTTATACCAGTTGCTTGACTGCAGGAACATGTCAGATACCTGGTGCCAGTCTGAGCTGAAGAGAGCAAAACCTGCTACTTTAATAATGAAGGAGGAAAATCCAACATCAAGGTGCTGCTGTTTGACCAGAGGTTTGGGTGACCTGAAAATCATTGTAGATAAGAGATGAAGAGGCTGAAGGGTAGTGGCTGGAAATCCAGTGGTGAAAATTCCAGTGATGAAAGGGCTGTACACTGGCAGCACTGGGAGCCTTGGGCAAGGGCAAAGGTATCCATGTCAAACTTGGCATCTGCGAAGACCTGCTCAGGCAGGCAGCAAAGGGGCAAAGGGAAAGAAAGGGGGAGGTAAGCAGTCTTATTCTGCCATGGAAAAAAAGTCATCTTTGATTTCATAGAATCATAGAATGTTTTGGGTTGGAAGTTCCAACCCCCCTTCCATGGGCAGGGACTTCTTCCATTAGACCAGATTGCTCAAAGCTCTGTCCAGCTTGGCCTGGAACACTGCCAGGAATGGGGCATCCGCAATTTCTCTAGGCAAACAAAATAACATAAAGAGTATAAACAGCACAGATTGTGACACTCAGCATCTCAGAACAGAAAGATGGAAGCAGTTGTCTTTATTCCAGTTTCAAGGGGTGGTTTAAAACTTAGGGAGCAAGATCTTGAAAGATTGCCTTCAGCTTTCTGTTTGGAGATCATTTGCTAACAGATTTCCCACTTACTTCCTCCTTCATCCTGATCACACTGTTCAAACTGGTTCAGCTATGAGGGGGCAGAAAAGGCAAGCAGGACTTTATTGTTGGGTAGATTTTCCATGTGACCACACCTGTAGCTCTAAGTTGATAGAGTGGCTCTGCTAGGGTTGTAAATGCTACTTCCCTCTACTTCCCTCTACTAATTCCACTTGTGTACTTCAAAATAGCTGGTAAATGGGGAAAAATGAGGAAACCTTGCACTTCACAGCAGGTGAATTTGCTGGCCTTTTCAAAATGGGAAGCATTTATATACAGACTTAAAAAGTTATGTCCACCTCTTAATCAAATCTAAATTCCTAGATTTAGATTTATGCTCTAATATTTGGCACATATGTGATCACCTACATGAAGTTATCACATACCGGATTATTGCCTAGATGATTTAATTTCTTTGTGGAGAAGAGTAAGACAGAGTTTTTTCACTTGCTTAGACTTCTAGTCAGTAATTCTTTCATAAGGAAAACATCTCTTGTCTGTCTCTGTAGTCTGTAGTCCCTGTACTGTCACTTGATTACTTGAGCTCCTTCAGTGTAAGTTAGAGAAAGGTGTGTGGTAGAAATGGAAGATGTCACCTTATACATTCTAAATAAATGGTTTGGTTTTTTTTCTTCCATTGTAGTATGTAAGGGTGAGGTCTCATAGTATAGCACAGCAGATCTGAAGGTCACTGTCATACACAAAAGCTAGTTTCTCTCCTTTCTCCCTCTCTACCCCTCTTCCTACTCTTCCTCCTGTCACCAGCTTCACAATTCTCCCCTTCTTTCCCAGCACTTCTCTTGCCCTTGGTGGGCCAGTTCAGCTCACTGAACCCACAAAAAGATAACTCAATACATGCAAGTGAATATTATTCTGAGGATTTAGTGAGCCAGATCAGCTCAGTTGAGCTGCCAAGCCATGCAAGGGATGGATGGAGCACGAATGAACAGAAAGGAATGGCGGAGGAGGCACAGCCCACCCCTCGTAGCAGCAAGATCTGGTTCTTGGATCTGGCCAGCTGCAATGTGAAACCTTACCTGAATGGAAGCTTGCAGAAGTCCAAACAGGGCACAGCATAACCTCTGCTGCTACTGTGTCTTCTGCTAACTGGCCTACCCACCTCCTTTATTTCAACAACTGTTTTGAATAATTAGAAGTTAAATTTAACTCCAAATTTCTTTCCTGGGGATAAGTCCCTCTAATAATAATTCTCAGCAGACAAAAGATTAATGGCAGAATGACCAACAACAGGAGCCAGTGGACCTCAAAAAGAACAAAGCTGGGACTAATGCATCTTCTAATCCCTAGGAGTGGGATCTTCTCTCTATTATATTTGCACATACTTTGACCAAATTAGGGCAGCTACTTTTTTAGCATCAAGGATTTTCAATGCACATGGGGTAAAAAAAAACCAAACCAAACCGCGCTTATTTTCATAACATGCATATAAAGATTATGTCTACATACAAAGCAACAACCTCAGTGCACCATGCCACAGTGCAAACATATGACTTTGTTTTATTTTTCAGGCACAATGAGTGTATTAAAGAAATTGTATTCCTCACCATCTTTGCTTTTGGCAGTTGAATTGCTTGCTGTGGCTGCATACAGCCTCAGGGCAGGCATAAAACATGACAGAAATATGCTAACATTGTGAGTGTAACCATACTGCAGAAGGCTAGGCTAGCGCATGTGGATAAACTCCAATTAATTGCCTCTGGGATTGGCAAAAGTTAAGACAAGAGGTTTTGCTTGGTGCCTCATGCCTTGCACAGCAGGTACGTTATTTCTCTGCCTGACAAGTGGTGCTGGAGGATAAATCATTTGAATAGCAGTTTGTTGCTACAGTTACTATGTCTTAAAAAACTGACTAACTTGTCAGGGTGAGCTAGCAAAGGGTATGGGCATAATCACAGAGGTAGCTTTTCCAACCTTGAAGTGGGGAAGATGGTACATGGTTTGAAGGTGTTTGTATAGTATTATGTCCCTGTTACACTGCTGACGTCCTTGCTGTTTCTGTGAATAGGCAGACTTCAGCACATTCCTGTATCAAAACAGAAAGTGCTCATTTAACAGCTAAAATCAACTACATTTTATTATCTTATGTAGCACTCTTCTGCTTCCAGCCTGACGCCCTTGGAGGATATTACTTTAGGTGTGTTTTAAGTACAGGCATTCCTCCTCCGCGAGATTCTCAGCAGACAGGGATTAGGATGCAGTACTTGGCTGAAGCTGTTCTGCTGACAGATCGCAGTGACCTTGCTGTGACTTCTGTTCTGATCTCATTGGCACTGCTGGAATTTGACACATGAGAACTGGCTCCATTAAGCCACTAATTGATATACAGAGCATTGTGTTCCTGCCTCCTTCGCCATCTGATGTACGTGGCAGATAATTCTAATTTATCCTTGCCATGTGATTTAGGAGGCTTAAGTCTCTATCATCAGCCAGTTGATGTCCTTATTCTTTCACATGGCTGTCTTTATGATATGCAGGTGTAGAGCTTGACACAGGCTCGTATTGTAAGCGTGGCTGGTTTCCTTATTGCTGAGTGCTCTTCTGTAATTAATGGAAATTGTTCACTTACCAAACACGAATAGAACACATTAAATATTTTTCTCATGCATCTTTAGAGGTAGATCTTAAAATATTTTCTTTATTTGTCAAATGTACAGTAACATAGTGTTTTGTTTCAGCAGGGTTATTTAATTTTTTGGTCTGCATAGATTGGCTTTTATTTTGGTCTAGAAGTGAGTGGAAAGTAACACAGGAGGCAAATTCATATCCTTGAATAAAGTACTTAAGAATTTACTCTGAATGGCATTTTTTGCTTTTATAATGATTTTTGGGTTTGGTCCAGTAATCACAAAGTTGGACAAAAGGATCAACAAAATGAAACAGAAAACAGTTTCACATGGGATGATGTCTATAGCACTTTTTCCCATGGACAAAAATAAACCTTAAACAGTAGTTTTCCAAAGTCCACTTTTGTCAGTCGTACAAGTTGGAATTTCATGCTGTTAATTTAATCACCATGGAAGTTTATGACCCTGAAGAATATGACTTGCAAATGTCTTGGTATCAAGAGGGAACAAATTACAAGTCTGGCCTGGAGGGAGCACAGGGAGTAGTTGTAAGTAGTAAACTACCTGACAAAATTAACAGAAGAATAAGTTGTGGATTTATTACTGCAGTTCTGCCAGCTTAAAGTAATAGTTATTTCTGGCACTGGTTAGGAACCAATGGCTAAAGCTACATGAAGACTTCAGTACTGTCAAAGTGGCACTTCCCTTGCAAGGTCCTGGCTTCCTAGAGCGAATTCAGAGCCTGCAGTCAGACCCTGTGGCTCCAAAGCAATCTGTGGAAAGGCAGATGTCTCAGAGTAAGATGCAAAGCAGGCTGCAGCTACCTAAAATATCAAACATGAAGTGCACAGCAGGTTTGAACCCCACTTCTTTCTCCTGGCTTATCCTAGGCTGTAGGAGTGTGCCTAGGCTATATGAGAATCCATATGCTCTTTTTAAAATGGGCAGACAATCACTGGTGCATAGAAGTTAGAACATGGATCAGCTATGGATGGGTGAGGACAACTCTCTGCTGGGGAGGCTCTTTCTCATCCTTAATTCAAGGGCTGTTCATACATTTTATATTAGTCTGCCCACAAGACTCGATCCTCCATCTGAAGAGTTCTGTGTAGACACAAAAATTTCCAATCTTGGAAACAGGTTAAGAGCAACTGGTAAGAGAGCTTGCAGAGCAAACCACAGAGCAATTGTCAGCATTGGTGTGAATGCAACTCACATCCATGAGTTGGTTTATTATAAATGTGCCATGTTTCTCCTTTCTCTGAATAGGGAATAGTTGGCAAGCTATAGAAGAGAACTTCTGATAATATTGACAAGGTGAATTAATGGCTCATAAATAGTGCTAATGAGGCTATTCCAGAATGGAATTCAAACAGGAATGTCAAAAAGAGTTCAATGCACAGGACATGTTAAGGACCAAGCTCTTTCTTTTACACTTTCATCTCACTGATTATTTTTTAATGGCCTACGAAACCTTACAGGTCTGAACAAGCAGATACTCTTTATTGGGAAGCACTGACAATTGATTTTTCTGATTTTATTGTTTCTCTTTTTGAGTACGGGTGCACACAACTTAGGGTAGATTTATCTCTTCAATAAAGATGTGGCAGAAAGGAGCTTGTGAAAAATTGTCTCTTTTCCTTTACCTTAGTTGCATGACCTAAATTGGGGTTAGAAAATCCCACAGCAGAGGTTATTATTTGCTAAGTGCAGCAGTTACAGCTCACAGTGCTTTTTTTATAATGATCATACAGCTGAATTTCAAGCTTTGGGCAACCGTGTTGAATGATGATGCCTGGGGGTTTGATGTTATGGTTGAAGAACATGTTGGTCACTGTGTTGGTTTCCTGGAAGAACAACTAGTTGTTTTATGACTTTTATTATTGTCACTTTTGAAAGAAACTTACTTAGCCATTTTTATGGTCCCTTTATCCGTTGTGTCCAAGCTCCTCCTAGGTAACTGTTGATTTTTGCTCACAATTTCCTTGGCATTTCTCACATCATTGTATTTGTAAAATAGAAGAGAGAGCTGACTTTTTTTTTTCCCCTTAACAAATGAAGAGTCTTAATTGAGAGACAGTTGCCAAAATCACTACAAAGTGAAGGATTCTTTACCAGGTAGCATGTACATAGGAGTGTTTAGTAGTTCAGCAAGGTACCACTTTCAAACCTATGAATACATCACAAGGTGGCCTGTTTGCTTTTTTTTTGTTTTTGTTTTTGGGTTTTTTTTTTTTTTTATCTTTTAGGTTTG
>NDXB01020967.1:158345-183407 GCA_002631895.1 Agapornis roseicollis
TGGGTTTTTTTTTTTGAAGTTCTGTTTTAGGAAAGAGAAATTCTGAAATAAAAGCAAAATAGTACAGTGGAAGAGTGTACTATAATCACTTGTCCACTCTGTTTTGAATAGTTGATTTTATACCACAGGGTCTAAAATCTCAAATTAAAACTACCTTTGCACTTCATGAGTTATTTTCATCCTTTCTTTCATCTCCTAGACCTGAACCGCTGGATGTAGTGATGATCAGAGGCATATCAATGTATATCATATACTCTCATTAACATTGTTTGTTTCACCAAGGAAATAAGATGAAATTTAATAAGTCTAAGTGCCGAGTCCTGCATTTTGGCCACAAAAACCCTCTGCACTGTTACAAAAGCTGGGGACTGTGTGGCTGGACAGTGTACAGGCAGAAAGGGACTTGGGGGTATTGGTGGACTGCCAGCTGAACATAAGCCAGCAGTGTGCCCTGGTGGCCAAGAAGGCCAATGGCATTCTGGCCTGTATTAGGAATGGTGTGGCCAGCAGAAACAAGGAGGTTATTCTTCCCCTGTACTCTGTGCTGGTGGGGCTGCACCTTGAGTACTGTGTCCAGTTCTGGGCCCCTCAGTTTAAGAAAGATGTGGAAATGATTGAGCGCATCCGAAGGAGGGCAACGAGGCTGGTGAGGGGCTTGGAGCACAAGCCCTGTGAGGAGAGATTGAGAGGAGTTGTTTAGCCTGGAGAAAAGGAGACTCAGAGGTGACCTTATCACTCTCTACAACTTCTTGAAAGGAGGTTGTAGACAGGTGGGGGTTGGTCTCTTTCACCAGGCAGCAACGGACAGAACGAGAGGACACAGTCTCAAACTGCGCCAAGGAAGGTACAGGTTGGATGTTAGGAAGAAGTTTTACACAGAAAGAATAATAAAATATTGGAATGGTCTTCCCAGAGAGGTGGTGGAGTCACCATCCCTGGATGTGTTTAAAAAGAGACTGGATATGGCACTTGGTGACATGGTTTAGTGGAGGTGTAGGGCATGGGTTGGACTTGATGATCTTAGAGGTCCTTTCCAACCTAGTGATTCTGTGATTCTGTGATCTTGGGACCTGCGAAGTGCCAACCTAGGAATTTGTTTCTTTTCCTAGCGATGGCTCTTTATGAAACCAGTGCAGAAAATGGTATGGGTAATATTTCTGTAAAGTTGTTCTGCTTTGTGACTCCTCCCTTGCTCATTCAGTATTAAGAATATAAAGAAAAATGAACCTATTAATTCTTTGCAGTCAGAAAAGACAGGGAAATAGATACCTGTCTTTTTCACTGTCTTCAGCAGGAATGTTACTTTTAAGAGCTTCACATGGGGATTTTGGAAGTGTATTCAGCATCCGGGGTCATTAGTCAAGTTTGCTGATTGATTCAATCACTTGTTTGCCTGCTGTCCCTAGCTGCCATTTCAGTATCACCTCATGCTGATCTGCTGCAGATTACAGTAGCCTTCCCCTGTGCCTTCCCTCCTTTCCCCACACTTGCCAGATCTCTCTGAGGATTGTCTTTTTCAGGGTTTCACAATTAAACATGGGACTACAGCTGCACCATTTAGAGCTGGGTGATGCCTGCACTTCTGGGCTAGTGCCAGATGAGCTTCCTCTGGGCTCACAGTAAGGTGGCACAGGGGCAGACTGCTGTTGGAAACATGGCACATCTTCCTCCACAGCAGTAGGCTGGTTTACAAACTGGTACTGGTTCAGTCAGCTGCAGCAGGTGTCCCCAGGCTGGAAGCTGCGAGCAGTACTGCAGCTACGTTGAAGTGGTACACGGCAATAGAATCCAGCCTGCTGGCTTTATCCTCCCTGGAAAGGGCAGGAAGCAAATATTTTGGCAGCTGTCAGACACCCAGATACCTCTTCCTGCACCTTTCCATTGGGTGGCACAGAATCAGGAACCACTGCTGCTTCTGTCAAGGAAGAACACAATTCCCTTTCCAGGAGCCAGCCACCATCAGCAAGCTATGCACATTTGCATGTGTGGACTGTTATGTAAACGTGTCATGCAGGAATGTGCCAAGTCACTGGAGGTGATCAGCGTGTGAGGTAATGCTGGGAATGGTAACAGGATTTGTCAAATAAGGTATCTGGAGAAAGCTTTAAGTTTCTAACTGGAATAGCTAAGGTGAACAAAAGGACAGCGGTGAGCAGAGAGAGAAATAGCTCAAGGTCATACAGCATGTTAGTAGCTGAGTTGGAGTGAGTATCCACCATCCTAATTACCAGGCCGTTTTCCTATCACCTAATCTGTAGGCTCATGCTTTAGGTTCAGCAGGCTTGCCGCTGCTTTGGATACATTTTTCCTGGAAAATATCATCTACTTACCTCAAACTACATCACACCACAGGGTTTGCGCTTGCTGTGGCCACTCAGCATCTTAACTCTGGTGTTAAAACTGGCACAGGGGCAGATGATATCCCCTTTGTCAAGGCTGCAGGATGGAAACAGGCACAAAGCCAATGTCAAATACCAACTCTGATAGGAGGCTGACGTAAAAGAGGCTGAATTACCATATAGAACTGCTGGCCTGGTTGTATAACCTGGAATATTTTTTGTAAATGCTCAAACTGATGTGCACTGTGTTTGGGCATGTTTGTCAGTGCCCTTGTTTCATAGCCTTGCTGAAGACTCATTGACAGATGGCACTCAAAAGAGTGCTTTTTATAGGGGCCAGTGTTCAACTCAGATACAGTTTCTGAAAGCAAAAGGTGTTTGGAGGTGGAGGGATCTGATGCACTGCCAAAGCATTCTGCAAAAGGTGCTTTAATGGCACTTCATACACTTCAAAAAGAGGACATACGTGGGAGATGTATGAGGAACATCTACTCTCATGGGTGTTGAGTCACTAGGTGATTCTGGTTGAAGGTGAACAGCATTTATGAAATGGAAGAACAACAAAACAGGAATGTAACGTGCATATACCTTGGGAGGCAGGGTTTGGGCACTGCCTATCTAACCTGATATTCTGGAGAATGATTTCTTATAACAGCTTGACCCTGTTCTTAACCTGGAAACTAAGTGTGTTATAAGTGAACCCAAATGTAGTCTGTCTAGTTCTTCACAGTACCTTTCTCCTTTGTGAACAGGGATCTTGGGGCTGACTGTCACCCCAGTGCAGGCTGTGTCCTAACTGATGGAGTGCTTTCCCATGGGGTCCAGGATCAATCCGGGATGTCCTTCTGGGAACTAAAGGAGATGGGGCCAGAGGAGGGTTGGAGAAAAAGCTGCAGTGTGGATTTGAAATCCACACAAGAGTCAGGGCTAGAGGCTGGCACTCCCATGGCATCAGTAGTGCAGGGACTGAGAGGAAATGGGGTCCTGGGCCATGGGCAAGGTGGTGGGACGCAGCTGAGTCTCCTCACCACCAGGAAAGCCTCTTGGTGCACTTAAAACACGCAGTGTGCTTACGGAAAAAGTTGTGGTTTGGTACAGGATGACTCACATGCGGTGCCTGTCCAGTTTTACCAGGCGGAGGAAATGGAGGTGGTTTCAGCTGCAGAAAATGCAAAGAGTACTTTGTCTCCACTTATGACTTTGCAGTTAGGTAAATAAAAGTAAACAGTGCGTAATCTGCTGTCATTCAACCCTTTAGTCTGTAGCAGTATCTGGATCTCTGTGTAGCTGCTGTTTCTGACTCTGGGGCTGAAGGATTTGCAGACTCTTGACTCCTTTCCACATTTTTGGGGTCCAGGACATGCCAGTCTAGCTATCTCCAATTCCCAGTCTTCTGGCTGGTGCATGTCAGGGCAGTAGGGCTTTACACTTTCAGTTGAGGCGTTTGAGGAAAAGATGGCAGGCAGGCTGGAAAACAAGCATAGTCAAGGGATTTATTAACAACAGGCACTTTGCTCTTTACATGTACTAGGGAGCTATACATATCCCTGAAACAATGCAGGTCCATAAAGTACCTTTTGTGGAAGTCTGTGTCAGAGACAAATATAGAATCTGTTTATTCTTGGAAGTGTTCAGCTATGGAATGATCCTTTGAAAGATATAAATCTACCACACACATTATAACATCTGCAGCAAAAGAAGCAAGCCTGAAGAGCCAATAGTCTTCTCTAGAAGGCATCTCTGAGTAGGATCTTGTGTGCACTGAATAAGGTCTTTGCAAACCAATGGTATGTATTCCTGCAGTGAAAAAATATACTGTAAATCAAATATATTGGAGTGCACGGGAGGTAAAGACAAGGTAACAAAAGTAACTGTGTTATTTCCTAATTCTTTTTTGCAGCCTTAGATTTTCATTTGTATTTTTTCCTGTGACAGGTTTGTTGTGTACCACTTCACAGGGCTTAAAAGGCAAATAGAAAATGCTTCACAGTGCAAGGCCTACTTTATTAGATTTTTAAACACTAAAAAGCATATTTTCACCAGCATGGCAATGACATTGATGCCCCATATAAGCCATCCAAAGCCTTTAGATTAATTGGATTTATTCATAGAATCATAGAATAGTTAGGGTTGGAAAGATCATCTAGTTCCAAACCCCCCTGCCATAAGCAGGGACACCCCACACTAAACCATGCCACCCAAGGCTTCATCCAACCTGGCCTTAAACACTGCCAGGGATGGAGCATTCACAGCTTTCCTGGGCAACCCATTCCAGTGCCTCACCACCCTAACAGGAAAGAACTTCGTCCTTATATCCAATCTAAACTTCCCCTGTTTAAGTTTTAACCTGTTACCACTTGTCCTATCACTGCAGTCCCTAATGAATTGTCCCTCCCTAGTATCCCTATAGCCTCCCAATAATATTCCCATCTTTCCTGTGTGCCCTCACTGGAGAGGAGTGGGTTAGTTTTCTCATGTCATGTTTGCTACAGCAGGAGAATGGTGAGATGCCTTCTCTGACAGGCACCATGTCCTAGCAGGCTTCAGTCCTTCTGCTTTGTGTAGACAGCTTTTTCATGTTCACCCTAACATTTTTAACTCAGTTCTGACATTCAATTCTTAAGATTACTGTCCCAGGCTACCCTCTTCCCCATCTCCTCTCCTTCTGTGTATGTAAGAAAAAGGTCTTCTCTTACAGCAGGCTATTCCCTGCTAAGCTTCAAACTTGTGTCCACAAATAAGGGGATGGACCAGTTTACAAATAAAAAGCTTGCTTACTTTTTTAAACACGAGTAAAATGAGAGTAAAGCTGGCTTTTCTTTGGATTCGTTCTTAGGCATTGTTGCACCAATGTGACTGATACTTTCTTGAAGCAGATGTCCAGCTTAGAAATTTAAGCCATGGGGACAGAGATCTGGCGAAGTATTCAGAACTAAAAAAACACCATGGAATGGGAATTGTCCAACAATGCTGATTATAGGTGTGTCAAGCAGCTGTAACAACCAAAATGGCAATTTCTGCTGTCCCTCTCTCTCTGTTTTGCAATTTAATGCTCTTACAGTCTCTGGCCTAATTTTAGAGCAAACACACACTAGCAATTCACAACCAGGTAATACTTGTAACCATATGGAACAATGGTTATCTTAAAGTGGGAAGGAGAGGAAACACTTTTCCATGTGGTTGTGATGCTGTCTGTTCCTGACCTCTCTAATGACTGGAATTTAGGGAAAGCAGTCATTAGTGGGAGGAGAGGAAGGAAACCAGGGGAGAGAAGGTGGAGTAGGACACAGTGCCAGAGAGTCAGAGCCAGCAGAGTCACTGTGTGGATAAAAACAGTATATGGTGGTGCTAAGGAGCACTAGGAAGGGAATAGAATGTAAAACACCACTTTGAAGAAGCAAAAAGGACAAGAATGGGTGAAAGAGAGTAAACAGAAACTATTATCTCAGAGGAGTAAACACCATCACCAGATATGTGTGGTTATCCAGTCTTGTTCAGAGAAGCTGCATCTATCCCTGAAATTATGACAAGGAAGATCAGCTGCTACTTTTGAATTATAGTAAGTATTTTCTTTCAATAAAGGGCAGGTGGAAGACATCTGTTTGCAAGGTATTGGACTGAAATATGCTCCTCATATAAAAAGAAGGAAAATTACTTTCATTTTCATAGCTTTTTTTTTGGTACATGGATCTTGCTCAGTGCTTTTATCCAGCCTGTCTTACCTGCCTCTACTTCCTGCATATGAAATCCATGAGGAGGTTCTACAGGGGTTTTAGTGAGAAGAGTCTTCAGAGCTCAAAGATGTTTAGTGTACAAGCTCATAAATGTCTAAATATGCAAGTTTTAGGATGTGGCAACAGGTAATAATTTAATATAATTTCATTAGTTTTAGTATAGTCCTGTAATTGAAGCAGGGTTATCAGACTGACCAGCATGAATGATAGGCATAGTTTTGTGTCAACTGTCATTAACAGTTGTTCATTCATTTTAATGTCAACCCACTTCCAGATACCATAAAAATAGGCTGCATTACATCTGTATGGAGTAAATAGCATGACAAAAATTTGCGTGGATGTGTTGTGTGACAGTCACAAAACATGATCATAGTTCATCACAGTAGTAAGGTAAAACAGCAGTGTAATTTAAGAGTGGTTTGAGGAGAGGAAAGCAGAGGAGAGGAAGGGAAATGGAAGGAAAGGCAAAAGAAAGGGATGCATTGTAATCCCAGTTACATGCCCTTCAGAAGCTACATTAAATTTTGTAGGTTATGCTTTTGTGTGGAAGAAAATCACCAAGTCTCTCAACATATAAACCCCATGAAAGTTCCTTTAAAAATGTTCATATTTACAGCAGAACTACTAAAGAAGTTATATGGGGCTATGTGGGAACCTTCCCAGGGTAATAGGCACTGATGGCCTTTGACAGCCTTTGCCTGCCTTAAAAATGATGGGGTTATGCTTCTAATTGGAGAAAACACACAGTTTAGAATAGAAGTTTGTATCTCTCAACTTCATTAGAAAAGTATAAATTTAATCATAGTGCAGAACTATGCATTATAACACTGTTTTCAAAAAAGCATGTCTTGCAAATCTGAGAAGGGTCTGAACAATGGGAATCTTGGAGATGAACAATACACGATTGACTTGTCTGCAGTGTTGGGCTGTATGCTGGTCGGGTTGTAATTCTTCTGTTGTGAAGTTAAACTGTGTTTAATATTCTGCTTGCTCACAGCATTGTTTTTCAGTCTCAGGAAAATAATTCAAATCAATTTTAATGATTATGGAAAAAGAAGATATTTAGTTTGGCTGGGAAAATTGAGATTTTTTGAACTGGCTTCAATAACTTTCTGTAAGATAACAGTTGGCTTTCAACAGCTAAAGCTGAGTGATTAGTCATGACTGAAATCAGAACTATATAGCTGAAAGCTGTTTTGTAATTAACATTCTCCCACATTTGGAACTATCATAAGATAGTAAATAATTTTGAGTCTTCCTGAAAAAATAATGGCTGGATACCTGTAAAATCCATTATGTAATAATAGAAGTACTGCTAGCATTACATTAGCAAATTTGGAGGGCTGGTTTTACCAGTCTTTTCTGGATTTTCTTGGGAACTTTTCATCTCAGGCATCTCAGGCATCTCCAGCTGTAAACTTTACCGATGATTTTGCTCCCACAGTATGTTGTAGCTTTCATCTCAGTGGATTCACTGAAATGCATTAAGTGCCATTTTGAAGAGATATGCCTTCTGTTCCTAAAATATTTCCATCTTTCAGAGTTTCAGACAGATTGTCTGCTATGTTTAGGAAGTTCTGACCTTTTTTCCCACTTCATATTTTTATAGAGCTGGCATTGCTTCCTTCACAGCTTAAAGACACATCATGTAAGGCATGTCTCTGAAAGCAAAGCCAATGCCTTTTCTGTGAAGTGTGCTCCTGATGCAACAAAGAACAAAGGTGCTTGGTGGCACATTTACCACCCTTTCATGCCCTGATGTAAGGACAATATTTGTGGTTGTGATCAAACCGATTTTATGAATTAGCTAGAACAGCATTTCCTAAATGCTTATGACAACTTCATTTGGGATCATGCAGTCCTGAATAACCTGTTACTATGATAAGTGTAGGTGATTTCCAAAATCTATGGACCTGTGTTCCTCATGGCTCCTCCTGGTGCAGTCTTGTTGCTGTTCCAGACAGCAAAGCAGTTGTCTTACACCATCTCTTCTGATAGTCGCTCAGCCGTATGTTGCAGGTGTAGAAGTTGTGATTTGTGTTATCTCACTTCAGGTAACTGGATTTGTGAGGTTTTTTTGGTCCTTTTTTGGAACTCTAGAATTATTTAATTGCTGGCAAATCAAGTAAAATCACTGTATTTTAGATACTTAAAAATTAAATATCCAAATTGAAACTGGCCTTACTGGGCTTTCTTTGCAGTCAGAGAGAAGGGTTTGACCTCCAGGGAGCAATGAATTTAATGGCAGTCACAAAGTAGGGCATGATAACTTGTCTTCACGAGGTACTTGCTATATTCACTGACTACATTTAGAGTTAGGAATGATCCCCTTACACTTTAACATCTGAGTTTCAAACTCCTGGATTAGAAAAGATTGATTCTATCATTCCCATCACAAATATGTGGGGAATTTTTGTGGGTTTTTTTGGTGGTGGTGATGCAAATATCTCTACGGTTCTTGAATTTGTTATTTTTCAGTGAGAAAAATACAGATTACTTGGAAGTTCCAAGTCGTGGTTAAATTTGATGCTTATATGGCAACCATGTATCTGTGTAACTGGAGTACTCCATCATTCTCTTCAGATTAATCAAAACATGAAAAATCATTCAACTAGGATGACTCATATATCACAAAGTTATGTGCTAAGAAAATATTAAATTGTGATAAAGTATCTGAAAAATAGGAATAAAAGGAGGTATTTGGTTTCTTGAGCAGGCAGTGGAACAGACAGTACAGTATGCCAAAACAACAGAAGTTACCTATTTGCTGTTGGGAATGTAAGGATTTTCTTCCTTAGTCAGCTGTTTGTTAACTGGTTTTAACACTTCAGAAATGCAGCTTCTGATTATGTTTTGAGCTGTGCTTAACTTTGAGTGGCATAGAGTTAGAGAGCTGAAACACCTGCAGGTCTCTGAAGCAAACACCTAGCTCACATGCTGGTCACTGCAGCATCTGTGGAGCAGTCTGGAGTTGGCAGAGCAAAGACAGAACAGCACATACAAGACTCCTTTTCACCCTGGAAACAATCTGGTTTTCTGTTTAGTAACTGAAGACCATCAGTTCCTCTTTCCTGTAGGTCCATGACGACTGAAATAAAAACCAAAGGGTAGTTGGAGGCCTGCTGGTGTTTGAGAAAGCTGGAAGTGCAAAAGGGCTGTTGATTCTCTGGTCAGTTTGTGCTTTTGTGGCAATCACTCACTGGGCTGAGATAATGAACAAAGAGAAATGCTAGCAGGGAATCTGCCCAAGAAGAGACATGGGATCTGGGTCTACCCCAGATGGCAAGGTTCAGAGATGGTCATCCTAGGGCAGGAATGGGAATGAGAAGACACTATGACAGCAGGAGGAACAAAGGGGTCCTGGTGGGAAAAAAATCAGCAGGAGAAGAGAAGGACTTCATGTAGGATCACAAGGTACCTCTTCACAAAATAAGGAGCTCCTTTACAGCCAGAGAAGAAAGGAGCTAGACCTTTCTGTAGAGGAATTCCTCAGCTTCGAGGTAGTTAACATTACTTGACCATCCTTCATGGGGAGAAAGAATGACTTGAAACTGTTGAGACCACTACAGAAGCTTATGCTGAAAACGTGGGTATGTGTAGATGGTGGCCAGAGGTGCAGTGACGAGTCAGGTAGCCATAGCCAGGGAAGCTGCACTCCAGCTACCCTGTGTACAGCCACAGCAATATGTGGCAATGGTAGGGGCTTCATTGCAGGCTGGGAGGACCAGCCTAAGCCACAACCGTGAGCTGGGCTGTAGTAATACATTAAGGAGCCTCTGCTGTGAGACTCTCACATTGCATGACACTCATCCTATCACTACAGTAGACACATAAGTAAATTCTTAGGGGACCAACCCAGATATAACAATTGGCCCACCTATAACAGGTAAACAGTGGACTCTTAGCTATTAGTTTACTATTTCTTAACTACATTACCCTTTCCTCTGGGCTAGTAAGGAAGACAGTCTACACCTCCTGTCTTCACAGACTTTGATAAAAAGATAAAAGGCGTTGTGATAAGGTGTAGTACTTGTAGAAAAGGCTGAAAGATCCCAGCAAAAAATGTAGTAATGTGGAGAAAATGAGGAAAAGGAGATGGATCTTGGTAGTTCTCACAGTGAAATATTGTGAAGTTTTTTTCTTCTCCTCTTCATTTTTTTGTTATATGCAAGAGAAAATTTAATATGCACAAGCTACATCTGTTGATTGAGTCACTGTAGGTTGTGTAATTTTTTTCTTTCAAATAAAAAATTATTCAAGATTGGGATTGGGAGAGTTCTGAGTATGGTATTTGCCTCCTTCTCCAGCTACAGGCGCTTTAAAATGCCACAGAATTTTTTGCATTGGACATTTTTGTCAGAGCAGTGTGTTTCTAACCAGCCCTATCCCAGTGGGATGCAGTTATACTTAAATGGGAATACTTACACTGACATACCTTATTCTGGTCATATGAGCAGAAAAATAAAGTCTCCCTGTATAAAGCTCTGTGATGTTATACATGGGGTCCATCTTTCCAAATTTAGGCACATACAAACTAGTTAAGTGTCCTAAGCTTCCTTTCAGTCAGTGGGAGAAATAGGACCTTCAGTTATACATATGTAAAGTATCAAGGCAAATCAGAGAAATTACCTTGGAGGTTTCAGTCCCTCTCCACTGACTACAGGGTGCTTAATGTAAATGAGATTTAGACATATAACTTTCAAATGTCTATGTTAGAATGAGATCTGGCTGTATATATCTGCACTGAACTTGAATCACTGCAGCCACACCAGTGCAAAATCATGAATTTAATCATCATAGTTGTATGGGTGTGACATTTTCCTCCCTAATGTAAATCAAAGCTTATGTTTAAGGCACATGGCAGAGCTTTTGTACACTGTAGGTAGGGACTTTGCTACACTGTAGGAACAGCAGGCAGAATACTTATGTGGGTGGGTTTGCTAACTGTGTGGTGGAAATATTACTGTGATAAGTATCTGGTTGCTTTTTAATGCACATCCAAAATACAACAGCTGATAACATGTTTGGAGCTGGTGATACAGAATTAGAAGCTGCTGAGATAATACTGCTGATAGTTAAGCTTGCCAAACATGTTCCCCTGTAAAAGCAGCAGCACTTTACATCCAAGTGTAAGTACAGTTGATTCTTGACTTGAGTTAAAGTAGTTCTGATTTTTATGGAACACAGAATAGTGAATTAGACAAAATCCATGGACTTTCCAAGAGAACCTCTCTTCACCTTCACCACCCCAAATAGTGAAGAGGTGGTTTACAAGAGCAGTATTCATCATGGATTAACTTTCTATGACTTTGGGGAAAGCCTCTAGGCTTGGTTTTGGGGAGGTATGTTCATTCCTTGTTTGGGAGGGTCTATCTTATAGAAAGCTGTTTGTAGTGCACTCAAGGTTTGGAGGTGGCCTTCACTTGGTGGAAAAAGAACAGTGTGGATCTCATGGATTTTATCCATAGGCAGGCACTGGAGAGCTCTGTATTGAGGCAGGTATACACAGCAGCCTTCACCTATAGTGCAAGGTGCTCACTGGGAGGGAGAGTCTTGCACAGTGATGAGAATGCATCGTACTGCTCTCAGCTGATGCTCTGGGCAGAGACCTCAGAGTGCCTGTACTGTTTAAAAGGGGATCTAAGTGGATGGGTCCTTCACCTTTGATGGCAGTATTTAGGAATACTGTTTGAGATACATAGCTAATATATTCTCAGGTGTCAGAAGAATTTTTAATCTCATCTAAAATTTTAAGATGAACTCTACAGCTTGGTGAAAACTTAAGTGCATTATCCCCAAATTAGCAGCGCTAACAACCTCGTAACTGTATGTACGTTACAGCCTCCTACTCTTAGTCCACTTTATAAGTGGTTACTTGCATGCCTCAGTAGGAACACTATTTGTGCCTGCAAACAGTTACTTAAGCACATGGTTGGGTTACAGGGGCTTGAAAAGACATCCCTGACCTGGTAGAGTTCAAAAGAGCTTTACTAACTGTTGGTACTTGTCCAGGTGTGCAAACGTAATGCACCACAGTTGTAAGGTGATGTGACTTAGTTTAAGCCTCCATGAAAGATATATGTGAGACATACTATCTCATATATGGGGTAGCCTGAGAGCATACCATGGATAGCTGGCATGGTTAAGGTGCCATGATTAGATCATATGACTGAAACCAAAATGTCTGGCCTGATGTAGGCCTAGATTGACACCCAGTAGCCTCTGACATAGTGTCAGCATAATCTTGCTTGAAACAGCAGAGAAGATCCCTTCCATGTGCATGTGCAGTTTTTCTGATCCTTTTAATTCTGTGTGTGCGTATCTGGTTATCACAACACATGTCCTGTGCACATCAATGCAGCTGCATCCTGAGGGAGCTCTGTTTTTAGTCTAGAGAACATGGCCAGCTTTTCAGAGAGCACTGGTACAGAACAGGTAGGCAGGAGGGAGTCCTGGCAGGTGAGGTAGCAGAAAGCTGGTATTTGGACAAAAAATTAATTATACTGTCGCCTCTAATTTTGTAGAGTGATTGTTTCTCTAAAGATAAGCACCGTTATGAAGGATAAATCTTATTATTTTATTTCTCTTAAGGTTTCTTGAAAGGTTTAAATGGAAGCACCTACTGGACCACATTGTGATTCCCTCCTACTCAGCATGCCTATATTTTCTTCTGTTAGAGGATAGAGTTTATGAAGGAAAAAGGATGAGAAAGCAATCATCTGCACAGTTTTATTTCTTTGCAAGCTGGATGCCAAGTGGCCCTGATTCTTGATACACCCCAAGTCAAGACAAGGCATGCCAGGTATGCATACACCTCAGATTTGCAAAACACTGCTGATTCCCACAGTATAGACACAGCTGGGCAGATTGCTGAGGTAGTATAATGGCCAGAAATAGCGTGTGTGTCTGGACTGAATAGGAGCAGTGAAAGGTTGGGGAAATAAATAAACATTATTTTATGGTGAGTGTGTTGTGATAGCAGAAACTCCTTCAGTTTCTTCCTTTTATCCACTTAGATCAAACTGTCTGGAAGTGTTTCATGTCTTTTGTTGCATCACAGGAGATAAAAGATGAAAAGAAATGAATAGTGCTGTGTTCAGCACCTGCTGATTGGGTTTATGTTGAACTCATGAGGACCTGATGCAGAACTCTTTTTTTGATATCTTTTTTATATATACAGTTCCTGCAGTATAGTTGAAGCCATGGTTCTAAATTCGCAGCAAAAGGCTGGGCTTATTTATCTCTTTGTGCAAAAATAGTTGAATGACAATTGTCATGGTTAGAATTTTAACAACTGCTTAGTTCTTGCTTGTCAGGAACAAAAAGACTGAAATATGTTTATAGATCAGGCTGCTGGTGACCTCCACTTTCCATTTTGTAATGTTTAGCATTGCAGTTTCAATGTTTTGGATTTTTGCTTAGCAGGCTGAGAGCTGCACCAGAACTCTTTCAAAAATAGTCTTCATAGCTTAAATGTTAACTGGAGTTTCTGTTGGGGAGGCTGAGAATTAAATGCTGCTGATATAGCTTTACAAAAGCAAAGTAAGAATTAGGCCAATGTGAAATATGTCCTGGTGTTGCCTCAAAATGAAAATACAGAGTGCTATCCAACCTAAACTTGTGTGGGGCACCACAGAAGTATGTTGTGTAGTATCCTTAGAGTAAGATTATTACCTTGCAAGGCAGAAGACAATTGAATAAACCCCACATCAACCCACATTAGCTGTTTCCTGTTAGGAAACACTGGGTATTGTTTTTCATAGCCATACTTTATGAAGTACATGTTATGATAATTGTCAAACGCTGTGATGCTTCTTCTTATTTGGTAAATCTTGTACATGTGGATGAGGTATTATTTTTCCATGGATATGTTTATATGAATTGCAGCCAGTTCGTTTACCTAGAAAAGTATGTCAATGTAATGCAATGTTATGTAATTTTATTTCAGTTCTTATATGCTGCACATCACAGGGTTGAATTTCTTCCAGAAGTGCATTAAGTAACAGGATTGTTATCTGCTACATGTGGTTTTTTCTCTCCCATTCTTTCCAAAAGTGACTTCTGTGCTTTTTTTAATTTTTGGTGTCTTTTAAAATAGTTATTACATGATCTGTACACAGTTCTGTATATATTCATATTACTTGCATTCAGAGTAGAAGCTTTGTGCTGAGAATAATTCCAGTGGGAATTCATCCAGAAGTCTGGGACTGGCCTGAGAAAGCTCTGTTTTCTGCAGATATTTTCTTTGGAGATAGATAATCTCACTGCACCTGCACAATGAAGCTGCTGTCTCTTTTTCCTCATCTTGTCTCTCTCTGTAGGTAGCCTTTCACATAAGCATCTGGGATTCCAAACTTCTGCATCTCTTAGGAATAAGGATGCAACACTGAAAGTAACACCACAGATTAAATACAGATCTTAGACCTGCACTCAATCAGGAGTTGTTCTCACAGCAGCTGTATCTTGTCCTGGCACATTTGCAGTGCTGATTCTCTGTAACGTGTAGTGGTGAGGGCAACAGCAGGACCCAGGTTAGGGTGCTCTTGGAAGGACCCCACATTGGAAGCAATGTTGCTATGGGATATTCCTGTCCTCCTTCCTTTCATTCTTTCCAGCTTTTATAGCCTGAAGTCTAACACTGGGAATTCAAATTCAGATGTTAAAGCTGAAGCAGTGGCTGATACATATCACACAAGTAATTACTAAGGTAGCACAAGCCCTTTTGACCAAGTATTACTGCTGTGTAGTTTCTTGTCTTTGTGATTTTTCCCCAGCTGGATATTTCTTTTGAACTGAAATGATCTGCATGTCTCTTAGGAGCTGAGCTGTCTAGAAAACATTTTGATCAAATTCCAACACAGTTTTTCTTGCATGTGTTTCTTTTGCCTTTTGCTAGCTACTTCCTGATGCTGTTTATCCAAAACACCACCTGCTGTCAAGGGCAATGCTGGCCATTTGAAACGTCTCCATGTCCATGAAGCAGCTGTACCTACTAGGCTTAATTTCTGTAACGAATTACCAAGTGTATGTAATTTAAAACCCACTCTTCTTCTCTGCCCTCCTACCATCATCAGTCAGCTCATTTCATCTGAAAGCAGTGATGGAATTAGGTTGCCAAGATCCTGGAAGGTTTGCTTTTTCTATACCAAATTTAACATAATACATGCATGGCTTGTGTAAGAAGAAGGACAGTTTTTCTGTTTTCCTGCCGTATCAAGCAACCCTGGAATCTGTTCTCTTCATGAACAGTAACATTAATCATTAATTTTAGTTTATTTGGTGGAGAAGAAGAAATATAAGAAAAGGAAATTAAGACTAAGCCTGGGCAGTGTGCAATAGGCAGATAACACTCTCTAACAATTATTTTAAGATTCCAAGGGAGTCTGACCTTGCGACTGACACACAAGAGAACACACATGATTTACACATGGTGTGGATGTCCAAGCAGTCTGGATCCAAGTGAAACTGAGAATATAGTTTTACATTATACTGTTCCATGCTATATTTGGAGCAAGTGAAGAAGGAAGGAAAGAGATACTGAATAATTTGAAAGTACAAGAAAGTACAAGTGGATTCAACATGATAATAATATAGTTATATTTAATTATTTATTTATTTTTCTTCAGGAGATCCACAAATACAGTGGAGTAATGGAAGAATATCAACAGTGGATTTGAACATGAGCTGCCAGCAAGGTGGGTGAAGAGTGTGACAGTGCATCTGCTGAAGGCTCTGGAGCTTTCCTGAGAAGGTTTTCCTTTTCTGATTTTATTTTGATTTTTTTTTTGAGACATTAGAAAATTTCTAGCCTCTAAGCTATATCAGCAACTGCAGGGATCCGTGACGACTAATGTAACCATGTGTTCAAAACAGCCTACATAGTTTTTTTTTTTCTCCATTTGGCTGACATCCATGAACACGTTTAAGTTTTAGAAAGTCTTGAAGTAAGCATTGCAGTTGTATTTGACCAATGGATTGCATGGACTGCTAAACATATGTAAGTGGTAAGAACTTTTAGTACAGATTGAGAGTTTGACCCTCGAGATAATGTTCACACTGACTTAAAAATCACAAGACTGGGAAATACGGGGGAAAGCATTTTGAAGTTTTATTTTATAAGTCATATTGTTACTGTCTTCTGATCAAATACACCCATCTTTATAAATCAGTTTTCCCCCTTCCATCCTTCTCTTCACATTTATATATCTCTTGTAAACTACGTTTCTGAAACCTAGAATATTTCTGAACAACTTGTAATGGAGAGGTGAAGTATTGAATTCAGCGAGGCTATCTCAAGAAGGTTTTTGCATTATTTGAACAGTTCCAAGACTTGGCTCCCTTGCAAAAAACTTGATTTTTGCAATTTTGATTTTTAACATTTTCTGGGGTTACCACTAGGTATTACATCTTGTGTCCAAGTCTGTGAAAATCTCTGACCTTCACTTAAATAAACAACAAAAATATACCTTGCATACTTTGCAGTGGAGGGATGCTGCAGTTAGGTGACAGAGCCACCCTATGAAAGGGGACTCACCATGCATTCACAAGGAACACACCTATGTGTTAAAATACAAGGAAAACAAGGACGTGTCAAGAATAGTAGTCTGGGTATTTCAAAGGTAACAAGGTATGCCAAGAAAAACATTGTAGTCATGCTTTCAGCTTAAAGCAACATTTGAGAAGCATTTTAAGCAGCTTTCTACTTCAGTTGCAGTTTGGTGCCAGTGTGGGTTTTCAGGCTTACAGGACTATTTAAAATAAATAAATAAATAAATCTACACACAATATAGAAAATACGGAATTAAGGAAAGGTATTCCTAACATTGGAACCTGTTTGTCAGCCAGTCCTAAAAGACAACAAAAATAGGATGTCTTGGAAGAGAGAGAAAGAAGAATGTCCTAGGAAACAGTTTAAAAACCCAGAACGTTTATATTCATAGAATCACAGAATTACAGAATAGCTAGGGTCTATAAGAGCCTTTAAGATCATCAAGTTCCAAACCTGCCACAGGCAGGTACACCTCACACTAGATCATGTTGCCCAAGGCTCTGTCCAGCCTGGCCCTGAACACTGCCAGGGGTTGAGCACTCACAACTACCCTGAGCAACCCATTCCAGTGCCTCACCACCCTCACAGTAAAAAACTTCTTCCTTATGTCTAACCTGAACTTCCCCTGTTTAAGTTTGAACCCATTACCCCTTGTCCTGTCACTACAGTCCCTAATGAGGGCTCCTTCCCAGCATGCTTATAGGGCCCCTTCAGATACTGGAAGGCTGCTATGAGGTCTCCATGCAGCCTTCTCTTCTCCAGGCTGAACAGCCCCAACTTTCTCAGCCTGTCTTTGTATTGGAGGTTCTCTAGTGCCCTGATCATCCTCATGGCCCTCCTGTAGGCTTCCCCCAATAAGCCTACAGCTACAGTCCAACATCTACATTGCATATGTTTATATGCAATAAGAGATAATGTTATAATGTTATTTATCAAACTAGTATTGGTTGAAAACCTAAGAAAGAAATTAGTCTTTCTTGCAGTAGCAATAGCTAAACAGTAAACTGGTGATAAAAAGCCTTTTTTTGGTTACCTGAGATCAGTCATGTCAGTCTAAGCTGCAGTAGAAATACACTATCTCTAACATTACACAGCAGTTTCTGCTGGCTGCATACTATATAAAATCTGCTGCATATTGTTCATTGGGTTAATTCTTAACAGAGTAAGAGTGGTGCAGAGTTGGAAAAGAGTCAAAATAAATGTTTTTTCAGACCACACTTTTATGGATAATCAGTGAAAACTGCATGAATGGTAAGGGAATGGGCATAAAGAGTATAAGGGACAGGAGTAATGCTATCTGGCTTTAGATAACATCTGGCAAAAGGTGACATCCAGAAAACATATCTGATTTGGATGGGAATGAACTACAAACCAGACAAACTGAGTAGTGCTCAGTAAGGAATATAAAGGTTTGTGCTTCTGATCAGTTGTGTTGCCTTCTGTCCCTGTTCTAAAGAGCATAGCAATACTTGGTGCCTCTACATGGTTGCCTGCTTAGGCCATTACCTGAGCATCTGTTTTATTTTGCTGTATTTTGAACACAACTATAGAAAGTGAATCTGTATAAATCAGCTGTGAAGCAGGAAGGGAAGGAGGCTGTTACTGTTCCTGTGTAATGTGCTGTCCACTCTGGCCCTCTTGACCCCTCAGTTTTTCTTCTCTTTCCCCTCTGGCTGCATTTATATTATGGCAGCACATTCTGTTTCTTTAGCTCTCTGTTTGTGATAGTTCAAGCTACAAAACTGAAAGTTATTCTGTGCAGTTATTTCTCTATACTTCCAGAGATTAGAGGAATGTGCCTTTGGGTTTCAGACTGTGACATTTTTGACAGGTTGGGAAACATGAGTTAGAACTGTGTGTTCAGCACCAGTGGTGCAGGAAGCCTAGAATACTTTAGACCAGCCAGCTCCATTAGAATAAAACTACATTGTCATATCTCCACCAATTTGTTATTTTGTTGGTGGTTTGGTCTTTATTTTTTTTCCCATGTGCTAGGTAAAACAACCAAACCAAAGCTTTGAAAGAGGACAGAAAGTGGAATTTCTAGGAGTTCTATAACCAAACTAAAACATCCTGAAAAAAAAAAAACATGAGTTAAACACATTTCTGGAGAACATTTAGCTCTTAAAAACAATGACATCACATTTTGTCTTCTTTTCTCTGAAAAGCATCTGAAATTTCTTAAGCTGCCTGATGGAAGGCAGTGAAAGACTAAGAACCTGTACACTGCTATGTCAGGGAAAAATGTTACTACCCTTTAAAGATATATTTCATCCTACCTTTCATATTTCTGGGCTGCTTTCTGCATAGGGTATTTGTCAGTTACATCAATCTTCAGAAACCAAAAATCCCAAACAACCCCAAAGAAAGACAGCTGAGATAGTTTAAAACATTTGATTTGAGAAATATTGTGTGAATAATGTAAAGACTGTCAGATTAATGCAGTATAGGATGCTTTTTAGGAGAGCATTAGGCACTCCCCAGCATTAGATACTTAAGATAGGCATCCATGATGTCTTAGGCAGCACAGATTTGAATGCTGTGGCCTCAGTCACCACATCAGCCAGCCAGGCTGCCTAGTCTTCCTCTGTATGTAATAGAGTGAGACTTTTAAACAAGGCAACTGAAGACATCTGAGTTAAGAGTCATCATCAGCCAGCAAAGGAACCTCTCCCTCGAGGGAGATAATGAGAATTGCTTGCCTGTGAGGTGCCTATATTTGGGTGATGACAATTATCCTTTCTATATAAATTTTTAAGCAACTAATAGATTGCCTCAAGTCTTCTATGAGATATGTGGAGACACTTTGTGCTGGTTTCATTTACCAGTGGTATATTTTTATTTCTTTCATTTTCCTAAATTGTTCTTACCTAGTTTTTGTGTCCCATTCTTTGATTATGTTATAGATCATCAGAACAATGTTTTCTGATTTGGCTTTACAGGCAAATCAAAACTGATGTACAGTGGGAAGTAGCACTTACTAAATCTAAACATCAAGGCAAATGGTTATTTGCATGCAAGACAACTGTATTGTTTATGATCTTTTTTTAATTACACTTCTAGTGTACTGAGAGCTTTGCAGCACATATGGGTAGGTGTGCTCTCTGCCCTTTGAATACTAGTATTTTGGAATTGCTCTGTGAATGAAAGGCTGGTTGAGCTACTCTTGGAGTTTTACACATGACATTCTTATTTATCTTTTTAAAGTAAGAAAACAAAATTTAATCACCATTCTCTCTGAGCATCAGGAAAAATGTGTGTAGCAGCCATGAGCAGTTGCGAATCCCTTCCTCTGGTAGTCACACTGGGTAGGAATATTTACAAGTTTTATGATCTGATTGCCTTCTTCATGCAATGCAATTCACCACCACAGCTGAGGATAAATACTGCAGAGAAGGTATCATATATATAGGAAAGGTGAAGTAGATATTCTTCAAGCTGGTGAATTTATCTGTTTAATAAACTTGGTTCACAGCTTCCAAGAGCTCTAGCCAGCCATTAATAATGTAATTTATGTCAGCCCATAGGGACCTGGTAGCAGAGCAATAAGGACATCTGGCTGCAGAGCTGGAGTCATGAGCACAGGCTGTGCTCCATATGTGTGCTGGCAGTGGGTCCCAAGAGATCCTGCTTTAAATGAAAGCTTAGTCACTCAAGCTGGAAAGAGGAAGGTGGGCAGGGGTGATGCAAAAGGCTCATGCCCATCCTTGTTTTTTTTCTGCAGAAGTGGGCATGCTTTTAATTCTATTTTCCCAGGTCCTGTCCCAAGACTGAGGGAGATGGTGAATGTGTTGTAGGTACGTATCATTGCCCTCTTATGGATGGAGTCAGTGGTGATTTGGAATATTCTCAGTGTGTGCCAGCATGGTGCATGGCATGCTTCAGATTTTAAAAGGCCTCTGTGCCTTCTAAAATCATGGCAGCCTTAGGTTTCACAGCAGTAAGTTGTAAGAGCAATATGTGCTGTTGCTCTGCCATTCTGGAAGGGAGACAAGTCCACCATAAATATATTGTTTACACATTTATTATAACACCATGGTCCAAATAGACCCAAATCTTTGTCTTGCTGAAGATGGCCTCCTGGTGCCTTCCTGTTCCAATGCACAGGGTGTCCTGGAAGCATATTATTAAAGCAAAATACATTAGGAAAATGGTATTATTTTCAAGCAAACTAAATAGCTGTATCGAGTCTGGTGGGGTAGCACTGTGCAATCAATTGAACCATGACTTAATAACTTCTATGTTAAGGGAGAGAGATAGTATATTATTCATGGCTAACTGTAAATTTCCATGCCTATATTTTTAGGCTCTTGATGCTCTGGTGTCTGTGTTGGATCAGGCCTTCACCACCAGTCCTTGCAATAAACTGTTCCTGCTTTTCTCTGAACCTATGTACCACTACCTAAGGTGCCATCAGTCAAGGGCAGTTACATGCTAGAACTCCCAGCCCAGTGAATTACTGATGTTTAAAGAGGGGAGATCCTTTTGCTGTGCCCTGTTCTGTTCCTCTCTCATCAGCCTGCATAGTTCTGGCTCTCCTCTCCACTATCTCTAAGAGTCATCTAACTGTATACTGATCTGACTCAACAGCACTAAAATAAACCCATACAAAAGAAAAGTATATATTATTGCCACTTAGTAAGTTGAATTTGCTTTACTGTACAGACAGCATCAGAAGTTACATGAGAAAAGCTGAGGCAGCGTGGTTGGGAATGGAGATATAGGCAAGGAAGAGGGAGAATGACCATTGCATCCTAAGGCAACCAGCTGTTAAATCTCCTCTGCTACACATCTGGTTATACTCAAAGCATCTCAGCATGTCTCTTTCTCACCAGGCTTCTTTATACCATATGTTTGCAGTAACAGTGGTCCGCTAGTGCCATTTTACAGGAGAAGCTGCAGAGACAATTCAGTGTGTCTCCTGGTGCTACACAGGTGAGCTGCAGCATGGCAAGGAACACAGGTGTCACAAACCAGAGGTGTCCAAACCACTGGCCATTCCTCCTTACCAGAAGGTGTAACTAATCTTTCCTCCTCCCTCTTTATTCCTACTTTTATATGGTAACTGTACTTCTGTTTATGAGCATACAGGGGCTTTTGATATTGCATTTCAAATGCAGAGGTTTGGTATCCTTCTTCTGCCTTTTAATCCATGAACTGTTGTAAGCAATCTGCTAACTAGGGAGTAAAATGGAAGTTGCCTTCCATTTGTTGCTGCCCTGCTGTAGCCTGACTAGTTAGCTGCCAGAACCTTCTAATTTCCAAGATAAATGTGCTAACACTTGGATTTCAAAGTGCAAACCCATGTTTAGCACATTCATATCCAGGACTGCTTCTGATTGGAGTTTTTATTAAATTTTTCTTTGTAGTCAGGATGGGTAACATGAAAATACATTATGCCTTTGGAAAGCCTTGAGCTCACATGCACCAAAGATTAGCTTGTTTCTACATGATAATCACATGACTCTTTAAAGTCACTGTGCAGACTGTATATGCAGACTCAGGAACAAGTTTAAAAGCAGTGTAATCAGCTTTCAGTCTTGTCTTTCACTTTGCATGCATTTAGAGTAAGTCAGACAGATATCTTCTACTTCCAGGTCTTGCTGATATCTCTTTAACTACCCCCTTGTAAAATCTTTTAGTAGCATGCTACAAAGGCACAAACCAGTTCATACAGCACCTTGAAAACAAAGTAATGCACTGGAGCTGAAAGCTTCTGAATGTTGACATATTAAATATGCTTTATATTAGTCCCAAATATTTTTTTTATTGGCTGCATTTTACTCAGTGAATGTAAACTCTTCTGCTTGTGGGGTTTGCAAGGACAGACTGCACTTTCCATGTTCATATTCCATGAGCATGTTTGCAGTATGGAATACTTGGTATCCACAATACAAGCTGTGCTATTTAGCTGTGATTAGTTACTTAAGTAATTTGTTATTATTTCCATTACCTAATTAGGGGAGAAGAATTTATAATTAGCACGATGAGTTTGGCTTTCTGAATAAGGCAGTGATTTGTGGGATGTGATTTAACAGAGAAGTAGAATTAAGACATTTTCCCTTTTCTTAATCGTACAGGTCTTGTCCATAGAACCAATCCTAGAAATTTAAGTTACTCTTAATACTTTAGGAAGGGAGTATATTATTTTTAAGCACTGTATTCTATTTCAAAAGGAGCACAACTTTGTTCTTAATAACAACTATGAGAAATACAGTTTGGTTTATGTCAGTCTATATACAATGTATGTTTTGTGTCTATTAGGTACTTAGGTGTCTTTGATCTGTGGGCTGTGGCTCCCCTAGTCACCCTTCAGTTTGAACCTGTCATCTGTGACATAGTTGTAGGCAAAGGCTAAAGGTTTGGTACAGCATCCTATTTAAAGCCACTCTTTGTCGTTAAGGCAGCTTTCCTGTTCTACTTACGTGGTAGGTACATGTGCTGAAATGAATTGGGAATTTTGATAGTTAAGAGCAAGAAGCTTATTTCTACTTCCACATTTGGTAGGACTGTAAGTCTTCATATTTAACATTTAATGTTAAAGTCAGGATAATGTTGAGAGTCAGGACTAGTTAAAGCCCCCAGCTTCTGCTGAATCTATATGGGAATATTATACTCTGATTGGGAGTATTATCCTTAAATCTGGGCAAAACAGTGTCAATCATACAGTTTAAAAATAAGCTCAGGCTTCATTGTTGGGTTGATTTTAGTAAGTATAGTCTCTGGCAACTCATGTTGCCAGATAAGTCTGTATTTGGCTTTCAAATTGCATTTTGAACTCTGGGCAGTAGAAATGAGGGACTGAGATTGGACTCAAAAGTGATAGGACATCTAGCCTCTTGCTGGTCAGTGGTGAGCATGAGGGTTTGAGTGGTGCTTGCAGGGTCAGTCTTCACCTCTGATGGGCTTATACAGAAATGGCAAGTAAGATGCTGAGATGAATTATCTGCAGGGAGTACTTGTTACACAGAGAAGCTAGTGTGGTCTGGCTTCCAACTCAGAGGGTTGCGTTAGATACCTACTGCTAGATGGGATAAATCAGATCTTTTTTTGCATGTTGTCAGTAGCCTTGATGAGGATCAATTGCCTAAATTTTCAGCATATTGGTAGCAATCTAGTACTACTGTGGAATTTACTCAGATTATTTTGATCACTGGTTGCTCTCTTTCTTTGTTAGTTATTTTGAACAACATTTTGAACCCCTTTGACAAATATGGAAATACTGTGAGAATGGGAAGGCTGGAGCTAATGCAGGTGAGTTCATTCCAGCTTTGTTCAGGCTTTATCTAATTCTGAAGGAGGTGCCTTTCCACAAGATGTTGGGTGGAGACACCCCAGGTTCTGTAGTTCAGCCAGTCTGGCTATTTTAGTTGGAAAATTTTATTTCTTTTATACTTGTGTTCAAGCCAACTTTATTCTTGCTTCTTCTTTTTAACACATGTACATATTCATCTGGTTCCTATACATTTGGTAGAGCTTTCCCAGTAAGTTCAGTGTGTGTGAAAATAGTCAATAAGCAATACCTATTATGCCTTCCATCTACAAACTCTCTGAAGTCAGCCAGCTCTCCCTAATACAGAAGAGGAAAGTACAGTTATGAAGGAATTGAATCTTGCTTCTCTGAGGGTTAGGCTTGGCTCAGAAATCATTAATCTGCAGCTCTGGCTCAGGCAGGCATTTTCCTTGCTCTTTCCTCCTCCTTTCCCTTCCTCTTCTTGGCTGCTTGTCCTTGTCTGGCTCTTTCTCCATTGTGCTAGCACAGTTGCAAGTAGGACCACAGAATAAGTTGAACTTAGGAACCATTCCAGCTAAAAAATTATTATTATATTGGAGGTACAGATTATATTCCTTCTGCAAGTAACAGAGGAGCCAACAAGGAGAGGTGCCCTGCTTGACCTCATGCTCACCAACAGAGAAGGGCTCGTTGGAAATGTGACGCTCCAGGGCAGCCTTGGATGCAGTGATCATGAGATGGTAGAATTCGAGATCCTCAGGATGGTGAGAAGAGCGTGCAGCAAACTCACTGCCCTGGACTGCAACAGAGCAGACTTTGGCCTCTTCAGGAACCTGCGTAGTAAGGTTNAGGGCTCGTTGGAAATGTGACACTCCAGGGCAGCCTTGGATGCAGTGATCATGAGATGGTAGAATTCGAGATCCTCAGGATGGTGAGAAGAGCGTGCAGCAAACTCACTGCCCTGGACTGCAACAGAGCAGACTTTGGCCTCTTCAGGAACCTGCGTAGTAAGGTTCCATGGGATATAGCCCTAGAGGGTAGGGGGGGCCAAGACTGCTGGATGATATTCAAGGATCACCTGGTACAAGCTCAGGAGTGTTGCATCCCAACTAGAAGGAAGTGCAGCAGGAAGGCCAGGAGACCTCCTTGGATGGATAAGGAGCTGCTGAGGAAACTTCAAAGGAAAAAAGAGACTTATAAAGTGGG
>NDXB01020968.1:1171-11978 GCA_002631895.1 Agapornis roseicollis
AAAAAACTCAAAAAAAAAAAAAAACAAACAAACAAAAAAGCCAGGTAAATCCTAAGATCATGTGAAATTGCGAAATTGAAGGAAATGTGGAGAATGTTGATTTTACTCATGTAAGGTAACTACAGCGTGCATTTCAGCAATCGAATGGTAAAACCATATTCATTAGAAATATCGAATTCTTCTTTAGAGAGGGATATTTTAAATCCAAGCAGCAGAATCTTGTAGCAAAATAATCTTTTTTAAGCAGATACAGATACATGTTAATTCCAGTTAAATATTTTTTCTTCTCATGAAAGTTCAAAACTCTACTGCAGAAAGTTGAATGACAAGTCCACTTTGTCTCGTTTTTTAAACCAGCATTATTGTTTTTCTTGTTAGTTTGCACTCTGTTTTCAGGAGAATGGTTTGCTTTTTGTCTTCTTGAAAAAAGTGACAGTTTGATGGTGAAAGTGTCAGCCTATCAAATACAAAATGGATGTGCTATCCCCAAGGAAAAGCCTACTAAAAGAGGTCAAAAACTGTCTGGAAAAATAAAAGAGAAAATTTATGACCTCCTCACAAATTTACATGGCAGGAACAATCACAGTATAAATTCAAATATCTGTTTTTCTAGAAAGACAGCATGTAGTGAAAGAATACTTATATTTCTTGTGAAGGATAGTATATTATCCTGTACCAAACACTTCTGTGACCAGAGTTTCTCAAAATTATTACAAAGTCTAGTAATTTCTCATATTCTTTCCTATTTAACTCCAAAGTTTACCAGAAGATTAATGCCACTTTCCACAGGAATGAGCTTGCTTTTGACACTCTGGAATTTCCTTTAAATACAGAATTAGCAGCAGCCCTTTCCTGGTGATTTTGTAGTCAAGATTACTTTTTCAGTATTTCAAGAAGGACATCTCTAGGGACATAAAATGTTTTGAGATGGGACCCAGTACAAACTTAAGTAGCACAGACTGTTTTTTGTCAGACTGATGAACTCCACAGTGACAAGGCTCTGTTACTTCTTAAGTAACCACTAATATATACCTCAAAAAATCTCAGCTTTTTTGGGGACCTGCATTCTTTTGTGAAGAAAAGACCTATATCGAAGCTTAGCATGTTTTCCAAAAACACTGTCATCTCAGCTGGGGTCTAAAGCACTACAATTGCAGGAAAGCAAAAAACCAGTTCTATAGATAAGTGATCTGGATCTCTTTCATTCTAGATCAATGAAATTGATTTCAACCTGAGTCAATGAATACTTCAATTTATAATTCCTGAATTTAATGTGTCCCAAATGACTTGTTTTTGAAAAGAAAGATGGAATAGCCCTGAAAAATTGCATCTGAATTTATGAACCTAAGCTGGGGTCAACTACTCTCAATATAAGCTATTCTAGATTAATGTGTTCAGTGTGAATGTCTGTTATAAATCTAAAATTCAGTAATTTTCTCTCAGGAAATATTTGACCAGAAACTTCAAAATATATAGTTATCCTGGGTTCAGCAGTAGCAGCCATTTTTCTCTTAGCAGCTTGTGCAGTGCTATGGTTTTGACTTTCAGCCTGGGAACAACGCTGATAAAACTCATGTTTTTAGTTGTTTCTAAGTAACGTTTACTCTGACCAAGGGCTTTCAGAGTCTCATGCTCTGCCTGGTAGGAGGGGAAGCTGGGAGGAAGCAGAGACAGGACACCTGACCCAAACTAGCCAAAGAGGTATTCCATATGACAGTGCATCATGTGCAGTATATAAACTGAAGGCAATTACCCAGAAGGGCTATATCACTGCCTGGTTTGGGCTGGGTATCTGTTAGAGGGTGGTGAGCAGTTGTATTCTCTCCTCTTGTTATTTCCCTTATTATTATTGGTGGCAGCAGCAGTGATTTGTGTTATACCTTAGTTACTGGACTGTTCTTATCTCAAGCGGTGGGAGTTGTATTCTTTTGATTCTTCTCCCCATCCCTCTGGGAGTGGGGGGAGGAAACAGGGTGTGGGGAGTGAGCAGGCAGCTGTGTGGTTCTTGTTGCTGCCTGGGTTTAAACCACTACAATAGTTCTGTGTATATTTTTGCCAGCAGCAAACTTGATAGAACAAACATAGAAGCTGAAGAAAACCACAATTACATTCTAAGCAGAGTTTTTATTTACATAATTGAAATGTAAGGTGCTTGTCCAACCCTAATTGATTTTCTTCTGGTAGTTCAATATTTTTGTCTGATACTGGCAGAAACCATAAAATAAAAAAAGAATCATGCAAATATCAAAAGAAAAAAAGAAAAAGAAGGAACCAACCAAAGTCACTTTTGGAGTATGAAAATACTCAAAATATAAGAAAAACAAGTTTTTGTGCAGTAAGAGAGAAAAGAGATCAACATAACAGAAAAGACTGTGATAAAAAAGTTACCATGACTTTTTCAGGAAACACAAAAGCAAACAAATGATACATATTTTTTGTGCAGTATGTTGTTTTTTCTAAGAGTGAGAACAGTTGCAAGATGAATATAAAGTACTGCATTGAGAGAAGTTTCTACTCAAGTACCAAAATACCAATTTTTAGCATTGTTCATGGTTTCCTAAAATAAAAAACTTATGATTGTATTTCATAGAAAAAAAAAACTCATTTTGATAGATTATCTTGTCTTATGTTCAATATTAAGACAAAATAAGTAGTTTGAATCCAATATTTTCAGAAGCAGAATTCAAAAAGGATGTCAGCTAACTGAATAGTCTTTTATTTCAAATAAGTACTCAGAGTTCTGGAGCCCAAGTATTTCAAATGTATTGGGGTATTTTTTTTTTTTTTTATCTGCAAAGGATGTTATTAATCCTACAAAATGCTTACTAAACTGAATAATTTCGGAAATTAGAATAAATAAATACCTAATTAAAAATAGTTCATTAAAAGTACCTCTTTGAACAGCCTTTTGCAAAAGCAAGCTATTAATGAACCATAGCAGTATCATTAAATACAACAACCCAGTCTTTTAAAAAATGTTTCTATATTTCAGATAGTTGATAGGATTTCATTCCTATTGGTCATAACATTCTAAAGTCAATTGCAAATTAAAACATCATGCAAATGGTTTAGAATAAATTTATTTTCTGTGGATTTTCCTCCTCTTGAGTATAAATTGTAAATTTTATATCACTAGCAAGAATTGGAAAACATCCCAGTAGAACTAATTCATAATACTTTTCTTGGAGAAATTTACATTTTCCTTTTAATGTAATACAGAAAGATGCAAATAATACCTTAAAATACACAGTACAAGATCAGTATATTAAACCAACCAATTATTCACTGTGTATTAAAATAAAACCTGTGAAAGAACACAAAATGTTAATACCCACCAGAATATCTAAACAGTTGTCCTTATTCTCAAGTCAATTTATAAAATAGTTAAAAATACAATAAGAAGGTTTTTTGACTGACTAAGTCTATCAGCAAAACATTCCAAGAAAAAATAACTTTAAAAAATTGCTTTAATTTAAAATTTTGCATTCATGGACTACATATCTATTAAAAAAGGCATTTTAATGAATTCTCCAAGTTAAATAAATTTTTATGAAGTGTACAATATCTTTGATTTTCAAATGGAGGAGAAAGCTAACCTCTCATTCCTTAGAATACATCTATGTTTAAAACATATATATTTACATAATAATTACTAAATTAACAGAATTCAAAACATACAAGACAGCTATAAAATAAAGCAGTCACTGTAATCTCAGAAAAAAAATTGTGTTTATGACTAAAGGGGTTAAAAATATTGAGAAAAGTCAGCTTTATTTATGCTGCATCTTTGTAGTTTAACATATAGAGTATTTTTACATAAGAGATGACAAAAAGTTAAATACATGCATCTATATTAGTTATTATTATTGTCAGTTTTGTTGTTTTTTTGTTTCTTTATTTCCACTATTTAACTGGGTTTTTTTTTTTTTCCCATGTGTTTTCCTTTTTTCTGATTCTCCTCTCCATCCCATCTGTGGGGGGACTGGGACATGAGTGAATGTCTACTTGGTAGTTACCTGCCAGCTGGGGTTAAACCACAACAAATATCTTCAAGAGTGATCTGCAAAGCAGAATCAAATGTCAGCTGGTAAAATTTATCAGTGATACCAAATTGAGTGGTGAAGTGGACACTTTGGAAGGGAGAGCCACCCTGCAGGATGACCTGCTTAGGATGGAAGAGTGAGCTGATAAAAACCTTCCGAAGTTCAGCAAAATCAAGTGTAGGATCTTGCAGCTGGGTAAACACAACTCAGAACTGAAGCACAGGCTGCAATTTACTTGGCTGGGATTCATCTCTGTAGAAAGGGACATGGGGGTCCTGGTGGACAGCAAGGTCAATAGGAGTTAACGTGTGCAGCTGTAGCAAAGAAAGCCAACAGGATGCTGGGGAACATCAAGGAGGGCATCACCAGCAGAGATAAATAAGTCATTATCCCACTCTTCTCATTGTTTGTCAGGCCACACCTGAAATAGTGTGTTCAGTTTTGTCCCTCCTATACAAAAAAGATGAGGACAGGCTGAAGGGAGTTCAAAGAAGGGTCACAAAGATGATCAAAGGACTGGGAAGCCTGCCATATGAGGAAAGGCTGAGAACTGGGTTTGTTCAGTCTGGAAAAAAGAAGGCTCAGGGGAGACCTTATTGCCATGGTCCAGTATTTAAAGGGTGGCTATAAAGAAGTTGGAAACCCCCTTTTTACAAGGAATCATGTGGAAAAGAAGGGTAAATGGATACAAATTAATCCTAGGGGGTTTTCAGCTGAACACAAAAGGAAAATGTTTCACAGTGAGAACAATCAGCCTTTGGCTTACTCTCCCAACGGTGATTCCCCAAGTAATTATAATTTCCAAGTGGTGTATTCCCCAACACTGAACACTTAGGATTCAGATGGACAGGATGCTGGGACATATTGTCTAGACTGTGTTTTTACCAAAAAAATTTGGACAAGGTGATCCTTGAGGCCCCCTTCAACCTTCTATGATTCTATGTTTTTAAGGTAACTTTGTGAAAGTAGATTGTAATCCTCAGAAAAAAAAAAAAAAAAAAAAAGGAAAGAAGAGTCAAAATTCTCATATGAAGTGTTTCCTAAAGGTTCAAAGACAATGGATTAGCCACTAGAACAGGAAACCTTGTACTTGACTTCAGAGTCTTTACAGGAGTTTGTACTGAGCCCTACATTAACTAAACAAGCCACAGCTCAGCGCAGTGCTGAAACGCTGCACTGCTTTTTAAATCTGCTCTGACCTGTCCTGAGTAAACTTTGGGGTTAGCCCCTCCCTGTGAGAATTTGAGTTAGTCAAGTCCCTGTGTGGATATAGAAATGGTATACCTGGAAGCCATCTTTTCCAAGATGCCCCTTTAGGAGACAAAGTGATGTATCCTTGAAGGAAAAATAGAATAAATTCTAAATGACAGTGACCTTCAATAATGGATTTTCTATAGTATTTCCTCTCCCAACATTAAGAAAATTAAGTTTAGATTAAATTTTATTCACAATTAAAAGGAATAGTCTTTTCAAACAAAGTTAATTTGATGTCGCTACATGTCTATATTGTATACATTTCTTGCTTTTATAATGTCTTTGGGACCTTCTGATGTCAGTAGTGTCTGAATGAAAATTAGTGAAATAGTTAACTGAAGGAGAAAGGAAAATTGATATTTTTTGCTTAGTGTACATTATCTTACTAGGTGGATAATCAAGATCACATGCTAAAGCTAATCAATATTAACTGCCAAGTGTCCCTTTTTCCTCAGAACTTCTGTCATGTGGCTCTGTTAAATAAAAAAACTGTCCTATGGAGACCACTTTACTGGTTAGATTTGGGTTTTAATTAAAAGCTGTTATTGCCGTTCACTGCAAAACTGCTCTTTGTGATAGCTTCCCACCAACTTAGAAACTTCATGGTTCTTATTATACATAAAATTGTTTTGTTACACCAAACATAATTTGATTTTCCATAGTGAGGCAGTATCCCCGTAGGCTTAATCATGGTATTTTAGCTTGCTCTTAAATCATTTTCTTTATCAGTTCTTCAGTAAAATTAGCAGCAATATGTAATATTTAAATAGCATTCTCTCCAATAGAATTATTTTTAAATGTATTCAGTTTATTTTCTATGTAAAGATGTTTGCTTGACACTGATGCACAAGCCTTTCCAATGACCTTAATATTGTCCTAACTATCAGTCCTCTCTTCGTGGCCACTCAGCTGGTTTTAAAACAGTCTGATAAGGCAGGTATGCTAGCTCATTTAAATTTATTTATCTATGAAAGAAATGAGATGTGTTGTTCAATTTCATTAAAGTCTCTGTGTATGACACTTTACTCTTTGTGTTCCTTAATTTTGTAACTCCTTTAGACAAAATATACTTCAATTTGCTGTTTCTAAGCCTATGTTGTTTACTGCTGTTAGTTCTGTTACCCTTCATACATAAACTCTTGAAATATGTGAAACTTTTGAATCCATTTTTGTTAAACGGATGTGTGTCCTGATAACCTGATTTAAGGTGTTATTGTTTGTTTCATCCCATTTGCAAATATACCAACTCTAGTATCTCTTCCAGGTTCTGTGATTTTTTTTGTGCAATGCTTGGACTTAAAGTAGAATTGAAGAATGGACAAAGAAGCACAATTGAAAACTCCAGTCCTAGTGATCTTTCATTTGTTCACAGACATTTTTAGTAGCTCTAGGATGAGTGGCTGGGTGATAAATCAGCAGAGTCCATGTAAAAACCATTAGTGAAATTAGTACAGAGCCTCTTCCAATAAAATAGCCTGAAAATTTTCTACTATTTATCTGTCTACAGCACACAGTCAAGAATTAATTATATAATGATATCCTCTGAACTTTTCTGGTCTTATATTAGTGCCACAATAATTCAGACCTAGCACAATAACCTCTATTTGTCTATAAGGATTTTTCTTTTGAACTGGTAATCTTCTCTAGAATTATTTCATCTCCTAGGAACCACTACAAACTCTGGTATATACTTCCCTTACCAGGGCATGGAAAGGTGCTATGCACCTACTTATTAGAAGACAAAAAAGTGAGAAAGAAGTTTCTGAAATGCATTGGTTCAGGTGCTCCTTACTCTTTATTTTCACAGGGTCTTGGGGGAGGAAGTCTCTCCTGCTG
Source organism: Agapornis roseicollis (assembly GCA_002631895.1). Classification (NCBI taxonomy): domain Eukaryota; kingdom Metazoa; phylum Chordata; class Aves; order Psittaciformes; family Psittacidae; genus Agapornis; species Agapornis roseicollis. The sequence goes on from NDXB01020968.1 coordinate 8,305, forward strand.
TATTTTGTTACTCCACAATGCATTAACAGGAAAATAGCTGGCAGTGCTTTGGCTTTGGTAAGGGGCATAATGACCAGATCAAGAATAAAACTGCAAATATAGAAACATCTCAATAGGAGATGTGTGCTATAATTTGAATCATAGTTTACCTCAGGAGCAGGAGAGGATTGCAAATTGTTGTTTTCTCTACACTGAAGAACTGGTGCTTAGTCCTCAGCATCATAAACTGGTGTACATGTAGATTTATGCTAATTAAACATTTGGTTGCTTTTTTTCCACAGTGTTTGCAGATATACTGATCTTACATGATTAGCCATTGATAAAATGAAACATGACCTTGAAGAAAAAAGTCACATTGAATATATAACATAGGAAAATGCATTATCTGTGGGAAGACTGAGAATATACTTTGGACATTTATCCACATAGGTGCCTAAGCCAGTTATTGAATATCTCTATTAATTTAGAATCTCATATTACACTCGGCTCAGTATAACCAGTTTCTCTATTTCCCAAATTACAGAATTCATACTCTCAATATGCCATGATTCTCTATAAAATTCCTGAAAATTAAAAAATACTTCAGGCTTCTAGACCAGAAAAGTAAACATTCTCATTGACAACTTTAGGTTATTTCTGGATTTGGTTTTTAAAAATTTATATCCAGAAACATTATTGCTAAATCTTCATTCTCTTCAATGATTCATTTTTTCACTCACCTCTGTAGGGCATGGATAAGGCATTCAGTACATTATTTAAGAGTCAGATTCACTGTAGGGACAGATGTTGGTATTTATATCCTCTTAACTAAATCCTCTTTAACTGTGAAGTGCAGGGCATAAGGGTTCTTGCTCCCTGAGGTAGGAAAGTTTGGGAAAATCCTCTTGAGAATATGACCATCTGGCATATATTTTGATGACATTTCAGCAGTCCGGTAAGACTTCTGAAAAAGATTTTAGATGTTTCTGTGTGAAAAGAAAAAAATAAAAGTCTGTGTTACCAGGATATTGAATTTTCCCTGTTCTGTAGCTCTCATAAACAACAAATAGGTCCAGACCTTTTTCTTTCTGGAGTCAAATTAGAGTTGACTTCAGTAGAAAGAATCTACAGGACAGGATGCTGCTATAGCTGCCATAATGTGGCAAATATATAAAGAACAAACATCCTGAAGGGATTAAAAGAAAACACTAAGAGAAAAAAATTCCCTTAATGGCAAGAGTTAGATTCAAAAGCCTAATTGGGGGAAAAATAGAGATAGGATCTAAATGTTTCATAACTTTTCTGAATTGATTCTGCTGGTGAGGAGGGACAGGAATTTGTGCCTTCTGTAATACTTATTAACCACTGCTAATGTGATTCAATGAAGTTCATGCAGGTTAGCTTACATAAGTTTATAGCCTTATGCTTACCAAGTTCCTTACTCCCCCAGGAGCATGGCTATATCCAGAATATATAGACTACTCATTTCTACTTCAATAGTAAACTAACGCTTTATCTCCATACTGCTATTAGGCCTGAAAATAAGCAGAACATCATAGAATCATAGAATAGTTAGGGTTGGAAAGGACCTTAAGATCATCTAGTTCAAACTCCCTTGCCATAAGCAGGGACTCCCCACACTAAACCATGCCATGCAACCTGGCCTTGAACGCTGCCAGGGATGAAGCACTCACAACTTCTTGGGGAATCCATTCCAGTGCCTCACCATCCTAACAGGAAAGAATTTCTTCCTTATATACAATCCAGACTTCTCCTGCTTAAGTTTCAACCTGTTACCCCTTATCCTGTCACTACAGTCCCTAAAGAAGAGCCCCTCCCCAGCATCCCTAGAGCCCCCCTTCAGATTCCGGAAGGCTGCTATGAGGTCACCATGCAGCCTTCTCTTCTCCAGGCTAAACAGTCCCAACTTTCTCAGTCTGTCTCTTCTGTTGCACTGTTCTGTCAAAAATTCCTAATTAACCTTTACATCTGCATTCTGCTGTCTTTTGAATACTCACCACTAGTTTGCACATTCCAGTTCCAACTATTTTTTTTTATATATTACTTAAGAATTATATTTCTGAAGTCCCTCATAGCCTCATTTCTTTCTGAGAAGAAAAATTTTTCTGTTCTTATACATGTTAACCTTATACAGTTTGTGGAGAAAACATACCTTATATAAACTAATATAGCTTGTAGATAAAGCAGAGTGTAAAGTTTTCCTCCAGAACAGGAAGCTTTTTTCAATTTCATGTGTTAATAGAGTCTCTGCTCTTGAAAATTAACAGAAACCCTAAATCCCTTTCCTTCCTCTCCCTTCCCTTGCCTTTCTTTTCCTCACTGCCCCACCTCCCCATAACCTCTTCTAACTCTAGACCCATTTCTGATTTAAAGCCTCTTCTTGTTACCCCTCAGGAACCACACAGCACTAGCACCTGCCTCAAATTCCTGTTAGATATTTTCTCTCAGAGGTACTTCTTCATAAAAATGGTTGTGCCTTGAAGCAGCGCTGCCTGCTGCAAGTTCTCATATCTTTGGAATAGAGTATCTTGCTGAAAAAGGTTAATGATTTATTTAGATCACAGACAACCAGGCTGGTTCATACTTTCCAGAAGCAAGAATAATTTTGACTTGCTTGGCAACTCACTGATATTTGTACTATACTCGGACTAAGGAGTGAGGAGGAGATAAAAAGGAGTCAGGCAGAAGCCAGTTTTCTGTCTCTTTAAACCCCTGGCTCTGAGTTAGATTTCCTGCAAAGATAAAACAGGATATAAAGGTTTATGACACTAGGCAGGTGCTGAGGGGTATGTAATACAAGTCGTGTCTTGTTTTTGAATCTCCTATATGCCATAGTTATTTTAACAAAGTATTCTTAATGCAAAATATACTAGATACTCAGAGAACATAGTGTTGTGGAAACAGGAGTTATAGAGGAAGTCTCATCCTTTCTTGTAGGAGAGACTTAAGATGGCTGGCACCAGCAAGGGTGATGCAAAGGTACCAACAGTCTGGGGAGAAAGACTGTAACTATGTTTTCAGCAATGACCACATTTTCAAAGGAGTAACACTGTTGTTCCACTTTTTGCTCAAGTAGACACTTCACATATATTTTAAATAAGGAAAAAAGCCAGCATATTCCAGATAATTACACAATTATTTAAGACAAGTGTTACCTTTCACCTATTCTGTAGACCAGTAAGTATTTATTGCAAAGAGACAGTGACACTCTCTGGAGAGCCATGCACCAAAGCAGTGGGCAGTTTCCAAACAATATATCAAAACATGGGGGTCATGTAAAAGGTGGAGTAATTTTGAGCAGCCCAGATACAGTCCTTTATATCATGGGGAATTTTAGTAGCAAAAATATAGGCTCTTGCACAGTTTGGATCTAAATGTTGGTTGTTGATACCTATATAGATAACAAATTTAGATGAAGTAAATGTATCTATTTCTTAATAAATCTTTCCCTAGAAATCTTTATTTCTTTTTTACAGAGAGTTTTTACTGAGGATGCATTCATGGGTGTATTCAGGCATGTTAGGATGCAGATAGGCACTTTAGGAAGCTGGTCCTGTATTCAGGAGTTCCTAGGTAACAAAATTCCATTGCAATTACATCTCTTAAACTTGCTTCATTTAAAATATACACCTTTTTTTTTTTTTTTTTTTTTTTGGTTGAAGTAAAAATCACAA
>NDXB01020971.1:8352-23998 GCA_002631895.1 Agapornis roseicollis
AAAAAAAAAAAAAAAAGAAAGCAATGAGAAGGTTTCCTTCTAGGAAGCACCAGTGTGGAACTCAAAATAGGAAAACAAGACCACCTCAGTTATAATTTAAAGACGCATGCAGCAGCTCTCCCTCCCTGCCTTCAAATCTTACACAGGTATGACAGCCTCAACTTCACAACAGAGGAATAAGTCAGTCAAATACACAATTTGATACAGGTGCACAGACCTTCCTCAGGAGCCCAAGGTTGGTCTCGTCAACAAGTACCACAGCAAATTAACTGAAAGACTTTTTCATGCATGTTTAAAAACAAAAATGAAGTCAAGTGATCTCAGTAACATGCCATTTTCTAGCCCCTGAAAGCTTAAGGAAGTAATTACAGATCTAAGTGAAATAGAATGGGTCACAAATTCAAGGTCATTAAGGAATTTTTTTCCAAAGATCAGAGACCTGCATAATATATGTCCACTTCTCCCCACTATTCACATAATTTCCTATGTATAAACCAAAATATATTAATCTAAAATTGCGTATCACAAGTAATTAGAAGAGTCTCTATTTCCCTCTCTTCATGACTGTCCTAACTGGAGGAATATTTTGTTATAGGAAGAGTACAGGTGTTCTCTCCTTTTAAGCTCTGTAATTAAAATGATGGCCGTGCACTGTTATATCTCATCATATTCAAAGGTGGGCACATGGAATTATTTTTCTTGCTACTGTGCAATTATTTCTGTCTCTACCAAAAAGATGAAGAAAATGTCATCATAGCCATTTAGACTCCACTGAAGCAAGTTACTTAATATAACTGGTTTCCAAGGTAATCAGTATTTCACAGAATCACAGAAGTAACAGTTTGGAAGGGACCTTTAAGATCATCAAGTCCAACCCATGCCCTACACCTCAACTATTTAATAAAGGAGAGGCAAACATGTCAGGCTGAGGTGAGATGGGATATCTCAGTATCCACTGCTTAAGCCTTCACATTATATTTCTAAATTAGAAGAACACAACAGACTCCCCAGGTAATGGAAAAACCCTGTGATCAGAAATTGTGCAAAGCCCACCTGGAGTAACTAATCGTGCCAGGCTTAATCCCAGAAGGTTATTATTTTTCTTTTTTATTCCTCCTATTTTATTATGGAGAGTAGTCACTGTTAATATGTAAACTACTCCATGCCTCTACATTTGCAAAACCCTCTTTTCCCCATCATGTGCTCCACTGGCCTCTCTGTATAGACTGGTTAACCAACATAAACAACTGAACTCCCCTTGTCTGCTAAGTACCTTCCTAAGTCTTCCTGGTTCATCTACTCTATTTTATGTCCCTTGTGCTATACATAAAGCAGTCAATACTCTTTCTTGACATGGATTTTATAACAAAAAATATAGGACCATGCTAAAACTTCATGCCCGCTGATAGTGGTAAACCTAAAATGATTTTGCATCAGTACTAATATATCTACATAAATAAATCTAAAAGTCAATCTATCAAAATAATTACCTACTTTACCCCAAAACCAACATGATCACACCTTGCAGAAAAAAGGTATCTCATCTCTAATTGAGTAACATTCAGTAAAGCTAGTCCTTTGTTTTTAGCCAAAATCTTATTCACATACCCCTCTCGTCTCTGCTCACCAACACAGAATCACAGAATGGTTAGTACTGGAAAGGACCTTAAGATCACCTGGTTCCAACCACCCTGCCATTGGCAGGGATACCTTGCACTAAACCAGGTTGCTCATCCAACCTGGCATTGAACACTGTCAGGGATGGAGCATTCCGAACTTCTTTGGGCAGCCTGTTCCAGTGCCTCAGCATTCCCACAGTAAAGAATTTCTTCCTTGTATCTAACCCGGAGCTCCCCTGTTTAAATTTGAATTCATTACCCCTTGTTGATAAGCAGTCAAGGCCCTAGTCAGAATTGTGTACCTCAGATTCCAGAGGCACCTGCAGCAACTCCACCCTTTCCGTTTGTCTCTGCTCTGGAACTATTTCAGATTTGTACATTCGGATTTGTCTCACGGTGATCTATGAAGCTCACCACGTAATCCATAATTGTGCATCAGAACAAAAACAGGCCTTCAAAACACTTCAGATGCTCCGGCAGGAAATACAAAGCTTTGGGTGTATTGTTACATTTAAAGCAAATTAGACAACATGGTCTAATCAGGAATGTATTATTAGCAACTCACACATCTTACCTAAAGCCTGCAGATACAGTTGATGACCAGCAGAAGTGCTGAGCACCTTTTTATTATTTGACCTTCTTCATGGCAGTAAATATTTACAGAAAGAGGAATGAGAGGAAGACAAGAGGGAATATAACATCTTCACATGCCCAAGAACACTCAAATAGATTTCACCTATGACTGAAAATGACTGGATATAGTGCTGAAAATTATCACATAATCAGTGCTGAAAAACTGCCACACTCATCCTGTGATGTTCTCAATAGGCAGCACAGCCAGGCCAGGCTGCTGAGTAGTCTTCAAGGACAAGCTGCAGCTTGATACCTGAGACAATAAGAAACTGCATGAGCTAGGACCTAGTAATATTAGCCTATTGATCAAAGCTTAAGAGCATGTCTCTCTCAAAAGACACACAAGCATAGACTGAGTTGGCCAAACCGCAAGACAGGGAATGCTGGCAAACCACAGGAGATCCTGCTCCTGTACTTCCAACACTTCTGAATATACGTGGCACAAATTTTGCACACAAACACTGCAAGACTGAAAAATAATATCAAATGAAATCAGAAGGTCGCTTCCCCTCTCCAATGCACTTCAACTAAAAATCAAATACCATGGCAAGGTCTTGATGAGCTTTCTTTCAGCACTGGTACTATTGTGTTTGCCAGTGATCTCTGTGTATTGCTCACTTGTTTTGCACTGATGCATAGCCAGCAGAGGGCACATGAAACAGATTTCGGGAACTGTGAAATTAAGCCTGTTTCTATCATTTCCCTGGATATCTAATAGAGAGAATACTGCCTACAGAACTTGGAAATGATGATATCATTAATATTTATGGCCAATATTAAAACCTGGCGTAGAGCAGGGAGACTGGGCATCCCAGTAACTTCTTTTACTAACTACAACAGGTTTCCACCTCAGTAGCCCTGCCAATCCACTTGATTCCTAATTTCAGTCATCTCTTAACAAATGTGTGGGCATGAAAACACATTTTAAACAATACCCTTATGTCATTTAAATGTTTAGGCATGTATTTAAATGTCCTTCTCATATATGTAGCGTATAAACTGCAGCCTCAGTTCATAAATGAGGCTAGCATTACATATTCACATCAGTGAAACTGTGAAGCAGCACCTCTTTTAATTTCAAATTTTGGTTAGAGGCTCTTTTTCAATATATTTGCATGCATATACTTTTAAATCCTCTCCCAGCATTCCTTTTTGAGAAAAAATTGTCCGAGTTTCTCCAAAGCACATTACACTGATGAGGAGGAAAGCAAAAACCTACACTTACTTCCTGAATACCATTTCATTACTGAAGGAGATACATTCAGTAAATTCAGGAGTGAAAATGAGCACAAAGTAGTTCATAATCTGAACTACATCCACAGAAATACCTTGGCACAGATGAATACACTACAGCGAATTCTGCTCCAGGAGATCCAATTATCACCTTAAGGTACTTCACATATAAGGTTTAAATAAGGTGTCCAGGTTTAGCAGTAGCTAAATGCACAGAAGGAGTTTCCCACTTCAGCGTTCAAAGATGCATGTCATCACAGAGTATCTAATGAACCTGCTTCAAAATAGATGCAGGGAATGCGCTGTGAGTATACAGAGTGCCTAGCATGATCAGTTTGTAGAACAGCATTTAATACTGTACAACTCATCACTGGCACCCAACTTTAAAATTGTGTGTAAATATTACTAATTATTCGGGCAAAATAACTGTGCTATTTTCAACACAAAGAAAGCACTTGAATATTGAGAAATATGTGAAAGCAAGACCATCCTCCATTCTAAAAGCACTGCATTGGTTCCAACTGTCAAAGACACCATACACCTCATCTGTGTGCCAGAGGAAGGCTGCTGTTTTTTCATATAGCATGAACCATTCCTTTTACCTCTATTACAGAAAGATGGGTAGCTAGCCAAAAGCCTAGTAACTTTAACCCAAACCATACATTTACAGGACCACCAAACACATGATGCATGATGTGAACATACGTGACGATTAATCCTAATTAATTTTCACAACACAGATAAGTGAAGCTGGTGAGAGATTATTCCTGCAAGCTCCTAGATTTACTCCCAAAACTGAACAAGACAGGTAATTATTAGCTAACCTAGCCCAGGTGACTGTGACAACCTCAGGGAGCTTCTTGTATAGTTGACCCAGGCAGCTGTAGAGAAAACAAAGAAAACCCATGATCTGTGATTTCTCACCACTCTGACTATAGTAGCTTACCTCTCAAAGAGAGGTTAACAAGCTCTGTTTAATAATCAGTTGAACAGCACATCCCTATTTCTGGGAAAGATGGTCCTCTTTTTTCAAGTCACCAGTAAAGAGCAATACAGCGTTTTAAATGCACTACTGTTTATTGAACATACGTTCTGCCTCCTGTGAGATACCAGTCCAAATGACATCAAAATCGCCTTCTGCACCATCTTAATCTGATTTTGCTGACAGATATTACAGCTGTATGCACTCCCTCATCTAGAGTAGCACCCAGGAGACAGAATATTCCTGGCCCATTAAGGTTTAATAGTAAATTACCTTTCCATTATTGCTGTTACTCTCAGATTTGAATGGCAGCTAAACCCATGTAGCTGTTATTTGTATGCTTTCTAGATGTATCCTCTGCATACAGACCTCACGCAACTAATTATTTTTTGGCAGCAGAATCTCAGGTATCACTCTTCTACACATAAAGAATCTTACAAAAATGAAACTGGTTGCCTCAAGCCCCTCCCCATGCCCCAGTTTTCACAAAACTAAGTGTAAAAACGGCAACTAAGCATACACATATACGGACACATATGCAACCTTTAGGTTTATATCCTACAGACTGGAGCATAGAGCAAAGCACTGAAGAGACAAAAACCTTATTATCCCAGTACACCAATTATACTGAAGACTGTTAATCACTAAGGAAATGCCAACTCCTGGGGATTTTTAGAAATAAAATGAATGTATGCTTGTTAGCTTCCAGTTAAGGGCAATTTCTTGGTCTTTACATTTACCTCACAGTTTTCTCTAAGCTTTATACTGACAGCAATACTTCAAAGACCACTTTAAATTTTTTTAACAAATGCTTCTCACTTTACTTAAGAAGTCACTGTAAGAGTTAACACCCCCTTCCCCAATCCGAGCAAATAAAAAGGACTCAAAGCTGTAGCAAACAAATGTCATTCTGGTAATTTAAACCCCCTAATAAACCCTCGCTTAACATGCTGTGTTGAACTCTGCAGCAATGACTTCACAAAACCACATTAATTCCTACAGCCACTGTACAGGCAAAAGGTGAGCCTAGGTCCTACTAACTCAATTTTCTCAGACCAATACTGCTATTTGATAGCTTTATAGCTTAAGCTCCCTTTTTACTGTTAAACTCTGCTCCTCAGAAGAACATTGAGGGCCAAACAAACACTAAGGCACAAAATGCAGTCAGATGAGCCCATGGACACCCTTCTCTTCTCATCAAAGACACTAATACCTTTTTCTGACAACCCTAACTCCAACTATCTCTCTGTACAAGGGGAAAAAATGCAAAAAAAACCCCACTTGTCTTTTAAAGCAGTGTAAGCTCAGAGCAGAAATACTGATCTATTTCAATCAAAACTTTACAATTATTGTGAATTTTCACTAAAAGGGTACAGTTAGGATTGTCTGAAGACGTTTTCCGCTTAGGTTTATATTTCAAACATACCTGGATTTCTGTTTAGTTTTAATACACCTTGAACCAATTAACTTTGCACAAGCCTGAGATACTTCATAAAATATTTCTGTCTCCAGTCATTGGTATGTATCACTAACTCCACCCAGCTCACCACATGGATGCTATGCAAGTCCATGCATCATTCATAACTTCTTACTCTAAATCTGCTTCCATGACACATTCTGCAGTACCCATGTGGACTTCCCCTGGTGCTCTCTATTGGAAAATGTTAGATAACATCCACTGATTTACTTGCACATTTCTGTGAGGATGAGGGGTATTACCTCCAGTTTCTGCTTTTATCCTTTGCAGTTAGATGTAAAAATGGAAAATACCTGTTAAACTTTTGTAAGTGATTTAGATACCTTGAGATCTGTGTTTAAGGGCGGGTTTTGGGGTCTTATTTTTACTATTTGAGAGAAGAACTTAAGATCTGAATTACTTCAGAACCCTGTTGACAATGCCTTCATAACAGACTACCAGGTAACAATTTCTATACCCCAGTCCAACGGATGCAGAATAGCTTTCATCCTTGCATCCTTTGGCCTAATTTCTACTGGCATCCATGTGGTGTCTCTATAGCCACAAGACATGATTATTATTATTTTGTGGCTTTTCAGTTCAGAAGGACCAAAATGACAAGATGCTGTATGATAGGTAAAAAATTTATATGTATGCTAATACGTGGAAGTGTTTGAGAGATGGTTCAGGGCTGGAAGACTGAACGAGGTAGGAGCTGCCAATTTCAACATACACATTGCTTGATGGGAAACTACAGGCAAACTATGCAGCAGACAGGTTTGCTAGAAAGCGAACAAGTTCATTTGCTCTAAAGAGAGTAAGGGAGTGAACCACTGTAAGTGCAGTGTGAAAAAACAGGAAGAAGAAATTGAGAGCAAAGCTGGCAAAGCACTATGCAGATGCACCACAAGATCAGAACGCAGCAGCCCCCATGCATTTTCTACTGCGCGTCCACCTGTGTTCTGTGTCAGACTTTCAGTTTGCAAACAGAAAACTCTCCAAACCCTGTGCATGCAACCTTCCCACTCAAGCCTTGTGCTCACTTATTTCATGACAGAAAGCGTTTGGTGTCAGTGATTTCACTAGCATCATAAAGGAATTTTGCAGCTGCTAGTCTCTCGGTCTGCTGGGTGTCACTCACAAACCAAAATCAGGACCCAAACACGCTCCCACCTGCAAACCGTATTTTATTCATTCTAGCTCTTCCAACTTCTGCAACAAATACAGTAAGAGTATTAGATAAACACTTCCTTTTATTTTACACAGTTCTGGTTCACTTTCAACACAGGAGCCATCCTATGCTCTGAAGTACAGGCTCCTCTGCACAAAACAGCATACAATAAAATTATCTTTAATAGCACCAAACTGCCTGTAAACAGGACAGAAAAAGGAGTAATGGGACTGTTTAAGCTCTTCTATCCCTGAAAAGTGTAATAGAAATTAGTATTGCTGTGGGATAGGAAAAGAACAAAGCTTTTAAAATGTCCACATATTCACAGACTGCTTTTATTTCTGGACATTCTGGCTAAGACTCAATCTAAATTTTATAGGAGATTTTTTTTTATCACCATGTAAGCTCTCTTGCTTGTATCAAGACTAATACAGTTTATACATTTTTTGTGTCCTGTGAGCAGAAAATTCACCCTCAGACTGCAATCAACCTCTGCAGCAATACAGTCATTTTGTATTAACAGAATTATTTTATGAACTTTTAAAGGAATGAATACGCTTCCACTCCTGTTAGTAACTGCTCTCATTGGCATAAAATCAGGAAAGGACCCTTATTTCCCTGGATCCAGTGTTAACTACTTAGTTGCTTTCCTGCTCTCCAAAATTTTCAAATATCAACTTTCGTATCAACCATAAATACCACAATTCTAAACTCTCTGAAAGATTTTGTTACAAGCACTTCATTTTCTGTAATGATTAAGTTTTGCTGTAGTTTATCTGAAACTACACCAAAGGTTAACTGCACGGTTTCTGTGATGTAAGCCTAATTTGTCAGGGAGTTGAAACAATTAAAAGACAAAATAAACCATCAAGTCTTAGGAAGGTGAAAATGTCATTTCCCCACAGAATCTCAACTTTGTTCAGATCTGTTATTCACCTACAGCTGGTTACATACAACAGGCATAAGGCAGGTACAGCAGTCTGCAAGGTGGATGAAGACAAGGTCAACTTGTGTTTTTTTACTGATTTTCAGAACAAGTACTTCACCAGGGAACACTTACAAAGTATTTACATGTTAACTGATCCTCACAGCAATTTTAGTTAATAAGCATATTCATACATGCCACTGCTAGCTGATCTAATACCTAATTAGCAGAAACAAGTGAGGTAGTAAGACAGGGAAGGAAGCATAATACTTCTGAAAAGGAAAGAAAATCAGCAACTTACCTCATGAATGAGGGCTACCAACATTTGCTGGAAATTACGGCCCCTACTGGCCAGAAATCGATTAATAGGCTTCCCATCTTTGCCCATATGGACTGGAAGGTCATAACAAGACAACATACCAGCTTAAGGAGGGAGAGAAGACAAAAAGAAGGGTCAATACCAATACTCATGGTAATAGATAATAAGTCTTGCATAAGTCAGGAGAGAACCCAAAGCAAAGTAAAGGTAACAAAGCCTTCAATTTAAAAAGCCTATGTAAGCATAAGCAAGTGGTATAAGACTTTGTTTCTTGAACTGATTAACTCTCAGATTCATACAAATATTTGGGTCAGAGCACACATATTTGTCTAACTTCAACAGACTGACAACTTACCTGCAAGGCCTGGCGTCATGCCTGGTTGTTTGTTCCTCTCATACATTTTCAGCAAGAAGTTTGGAACACCTGCCATGGCTTTCCCCTGGTCTGACTGTGTGATCCCTCCTCTCAAGGCAGAATGATAGATACCACGGGGCATGTTGGTCATCTCCTGTTTCACAAGTGATGCTGCAAACTCTTCAAATGCTGGATGAATTGCAACAAAAACAAAACCAAAAAACCCCAAACAAACAAACAAAAAAAAAAAAAAAGAAAGAGAATGTCACAAACCATGATGATGAGGACCCAAAACAAACCCTGGAAAACCCAAAATGATACCACTGCTCCATGGGAGATAAGCTTAGATAGGCTAGTCATGTCAAATATCAGAACTCTTAGCAAGTCTCTTTGACACCACTGCAACTTCAAGAGGCTTTAAGCCAGATACTAAGGCAGGGAAGAAACATGGTCTTAACTATACCATGAGATATTGATTACCTTCTCACTGCCAAATAAAACTGGCACAAGCTGACAGAATGAGAAATAAAACTGGTATTTACCAACACAGTGAAAAATATTGTCTCTAAACCCAGATTGTTCTAAAAGAGATTTAAAAGCACAATGCAAAGAAGGCAGATGGAGAGGGAGTGTATATAGCAAACAGCGGATACAGAGAGAAGGAAGTATTACCTTGAGTTCTATTACCATAGCTGTACAAATTGTTAAAGTTCTCTGCTCTCAAGCTATGCTTTTCTTAGATAACTGAGTTTAAAGAGGATTTATAACAACTGTTTTACAGTAGACTTGAAACTTTGGCATACAAGCTCCCAAATTACACGCAATCCTACTTTGACTAGAAACTCAAGGACAAAGGAGACAAAAGGGTATTCACTCATCCTTTCTCGGTCCAAGATATACCTATGGCAGCTTGGAACAAAATAGTTTTGTATGTTTTCATTATATGATTTTATACCAGTTGTTGTGGTTTAAGCCTAGCTGGTAAAACTCAGCACCATGCAGCCACTTGCTTGCTCCCTCCTTCCTCCTGCACTCTGGGTGGGATGGGGAGGAAAATGTAAAGAATGTAAACCCCACAGGTTGAGATAAGAACAGTCCAATAACTGGAGTACCATACAAAACTACTACTATTATCACTAATAATACTAAGGGAAATAATAAGCAAAGAGAATATAAAACTCAAAAGGGAAGTAAAAAAAGGCAATAAAAACAAGTGACGCGTACCACAATTTCTCACCACCTGCTGACTAAGACCCAGCCCAACCCAAGCAGTGATCTGGGCCTTCCAGGTAACTCCCCCAGTTTATATAGTGGGCATGAAGTGCTGTGGTACAGAATACCCCTTCGGCTAGTTTGAGTCAAGTGTCCTGTCTCTGGTTCCTCCAGGCCTCTTGTGCCCCTCCTCACCAGCTGAACATGAGAGACTGAAAAGTCCTCAATCAGGGTAAGTGTTACTGAACAACAACACAAACATCAGTGTGTTACCAAGACTGTTCTCAGACTGAAGCCAAACACAGCACTGCACCAGCTACTAGGAAGGATAAAAAATAACTGTTACAACTGAAACCAGAACACCAGTGAATACTAGCTGCATCTTCTTACTCAGCCTGCTCTCTCCATTTTGGTTTCCCATCTTCCTGCTAAGTTGCATATCTCAGCATCCATTACACAGCTTGAGTTTTCTGCCCAGACACATCACTACCTTTAGTTGTTGTATGTTATGCCAGTCTTCCCCACAAAGCTTCCAGAACTTGACAGTTAGCACATCTATCACAACACAGATTCTCCAAGTGAGACTGCATATACTCTAGACTCCAATGCATGGAGTATCGAGTGAATGGATCTTTCAGTGAGCCCCCACTGGGAGAAAATACTACAAAATACTACTACTAACCCATGGCCATATTTACAGATTACAATCACACATCAACACCTCATGTATTCTACAAACAGTGAAATACGTTTGTCCAGGCACTAACATAACAAGCTGTTAACTGGAAATGAAAGATAATATTCATGAGAGTAATCAAGCGAACATTCAAAATCCCAAATACTAAAACTGATTCAACTACATAGTGTCAAAAAAAGTGCATCAACCAGAGATCATCTGTGGAAGCATAATTTAAAATCAATATGTATCACTAAAACATTAAGCATAGCACTGATCTATTTATTAAACAGATTTTTGTATACAGCATTGGTTTAATACTATTGATACTCTGTTTATAAAACATTATCAATTTGGGTTTATGTTTTTTTCCTTCAGCCCATGCTGGGCTAAAATACAGAGCTGCCTTTAAAAACATCTGCTCAGTCTTCCCTACTGAAGTTGCACTTCAATGAAACAATGGTCACTTGAAGCAAGTAATAAGCAACTGGCTTTTCCTATAGCACAGATAAGGATTTTTAACATCATGTTATAAGCATTTTTCCCACCATCAGGACCTCTGACTCACTGTCTTCCTAAAAATGGGTTGGGCTTTTGTTTTCCTCTGAACTTTTGCTGTAATATTTTTCCTGTAATTTGGTATAACATTCTCCAGTTACACTTTTAACATGACACTCCACTGTAAAAAAGCCATGTCTGTATAGCCATGGTAATTATAAATCTGCAAAGTAACCTCAAATACTGAATATCACATACCTCCTAAAACATAAGTTGGTGTTAGAGACAACAGTTTGATGTATGAAGAGCCTGGAACAAAAAGATCTTCTTTTTCATCCATGTCCACCTCCTCCAACATGTTTACTTCTGGTCGTGCCTGAAAGGTTTAAAGAAAAAAATTAATCAGCACAAAAATTCAAAATCTATTACCTTTCATGATTCCAAGTGTCAACAAAGTGTCAAAAATATCAACTAAATATGAGAAGTTCCTCATTTCATTAGTTTCACTCCATTTTGATAATTTGAAACTAAAAGAATTGAAGTTTTTCTTCTACCTGAAGGCAAAGCTGGTTGATAAAAATCATATAAGTTTGTAAATCCGTATCTATAAAAGTAAAATTTCTAAGTGTCAAAACTGAACTAATACCACTAAAACTTCATTTTCTCTCTGATTCTTCTTCAATTAGAGAAAACCAGTATTTTATACTGGCACTTTGATATACATGCGGCACTTGTGTTAGGTGTTACTGTCCTACACTAGTTTTCAGAATTTGAAAAACTGCAACATATTTACAATGCTTTCAATGAAAATGTATTTACTTACTTTCTAACAAGTGTAAAGTAACAGCACCAATAAGAGTTGTCTAGTATTGTGAAAAATTTAGCATTGCAGCAATGTTTAATTTCCCTCATTCTATCTTGTGCTTTTCCATGCAAAATACATTTTTTAGCTGTAATGTTTGTACTGAAATCCCCTCACTGATTTATATAAAGCAAGAATGTTTTTTAATTTTAAAGTTGCTTATTCTGACCTTTACAACACACAGATGGTGTTAATCTTGCAATAATGCTGTAAACAAAAACTTACCGAACTATTTACTACATCATAAAGTACCAACAGACTACTGATTATTGCCAAGTCTGTCTTAAAAAAATCTTTTTCCAAAAATATCACCTACTTTTCAAACTGACTTGCCCATTTCAGGAAAAAAAGCACTAAGAATGAGGGTGACTGCAACAGATGAAGCTGCAGAGTGTCAAGACTCAACTGCAAACAATAACAGAAAAGTTTAAAATGCAAATCAGGTGACAAAAAAATAACTTCCTGATTTAACTAATGCATTAAAAAAAATTTACCTTCTGATTGCTTACACCTCACTCTCCATTTATGCCCTCTCCTAAGTCCTGTCTATGCTAATCATATATATTACCATCCCATTTCACCAGCAGAAGCTCATATTCCTTCTATAAGGGAGGATGGTTCTCTGGCACAAACCCTTCTTTCCAAGAAGATAAGAGCATACAATCTATGTAAAATGCTACCTGTTCAGGAAGATGAAGAATTTTATGTTCTTCAGAGCCAAATGCCGAGAGTGATTTGTAAGCTGAAATGGCTACGACAGCATCCTAGAAAGTTAACCAGAGGAAAAAGAAAATCACAAGCACAGCACACATTATTGCTATCAACTGGAAACTGCACACACAAAGAGCCTATCCACTAACTACTGAATGCTGAAAAAAACCTTTAAAATAACAATGTGTTCCTGAGGCACACTTTCAATTGCTTACTTTATAGATACAATGCAAACTAGGAGGATCCATTACGTAAGCTGGATAGTAAACGTCTGATTGCTTAATGCCATTACTGCTGGAAGGGTAGTTTACGTAGCAATATCCAAGCTATGTTTAAACTAAAATACTTTGGTTCCTCCAGTCCTATGGCAATGATGCATTACAATACCTCAGCAAAGAATTCAGTTAGTTCTCATTGCTGTAGTTTTGCCTAGATGTTTCACCACATCAAAGCCGAAGTCCACCACTGGAGGCAAAAGTTATTTTTGCTACAATTCTTGTTGTGAGTGGTAGATGTTAGGACCATCAGTTACCACCTTTCATGTGCATTACATTGCTTCACAAACAGCGTTAAATGATCAATAACAAAAAGAAACCCTATTAGAAATTAGACCCCTTATGAGATAACCATGTCTTGAAAGAAAGCTATAAAACAATATCTAGTTGTTGACAACAGGAATTAACTTTTTCAGCTGTATCACCTACCTTGTTTTGTGTGTTCTTCCAAAGGAAGTTGACAACTTCAGCTTTAAATTTCTATGAAAGCAATTAAAACAGACATTCAGATTTTCTTTAACCAAATAAGCAGCTGAGATAGAGACAGCTACCTGAAACAAACTGCTGCCACATCAACATGCATGGAGCTAGGAAAGTGGAAAGGGCACATGTCTAAACTTTAGACATATTCACATATCCCCACATTCTGGGAGAGGTAAAACTGATCAACCTTGCACTGGGATTTCCCACCTATCTCCCATGATTCACTAATGCAAGCTAAAATTGTGAAACTGTATGGAATCATGCACTATGATTAACCTCAATTAGGCAGTATGTGAGATTTAGATAGTAAAACCAAGCAGTACACATAAAACACATATACAAAGATGCATGAAGAGACTCACCTTATTCCATGAACACATACCTCATGTTCACTTGTATTCACTGTTAATGAGGGAACCAGGGCAAACAACTCATTCAGTGCTTTTAAAATGAGGGGTCTTGTGTCACAACTCAACTTCGGAGACAGAGCACTCCATGTAGAACGGATGCAAACAACCTGAAGAAGATTAGGAGCCATCATTGCTAACAGCAAACCCAACTTCATTTAAACATCTCTTTTCAGCACTTGCCACCTTTCTTCCTATTTAGGAACAGGAATTATAGTATGCACCAAAAAAAAGCAAGCATGTAAAAATTTTATCTGCATTAACGATCTCATAGTGTATTAACTGACATCATGCAATAATACTGCATACCAGTTCACCAGATAAAGCAGCTACCAGAAGGAGTAAAGAGGATGCTGTTAGCAACACACACAAAGCTTTTATGTAACGTTACTGGTCCAAATTCACCTGTGCAGCTTAGTTTAAAAGTAAGCTCTTTATGGGAGTTCAACAGAATGAAAGCAGAGGAAGCCACTGAGGAAACTATGTTTTGTGGGAGCTCTCCAAAACAAAATACTCTTAATGTTTAAACATGATCAAATCCAAATAGGTCTGCAGAAGACTGTGAAACTGCAGGAATACAGCAATTCTGGGGAAAATGTCAAATTAAAATAAACACTAATACCACAGCTTCATAACTCCTCCACTATGCAGGTCAGTTCTTAAAATTTTCAGTGAGGGAAATCACTTCAATGAACAAGAGACATAAGAAAAGTAATTCTGTCAGGAAACCACAGTAGCATCATGCTTCCAATTTTTAACTTGGGGAAAAAAAGAAATAATTTGTTTCTATTGTTAATAATGAATTTGGAGTCTTGACATTTGCCTTCCAAGTCCTTAGAACATAGTAACTTCAGCCTTTTAAATCTGCCTTTGCAGAAACCAGAAAGACACTACGCACTTCCTCCAAGCCCAAGACCAGTGTATCCCCATGATGAAGAATTCAAGCAAAGGGCAGGAGACCTGCATGGATGAGCAAGGCGCTCCCATCAAACTTTATACTCAAGAAGGAAATTTATGCGAGGTGGAAAAAGGGACAGGCCAAGTGGGAGGCCCACAGGAATATCTTCAGGGTACACAGGGATGTGATGGGGAAGTCAAAGGCCCACTTAGAATTGAGCTTGGCAGAGGACATCAGGGACAACAAGAAGGGCTTCTACAAGCGTATCTGCAGCAAAAGGAAGGTAAGGGGAGATTCTCCTGGAGACAAGAGTCACTTGTCAGAACTCAGTTAAAAAAGGCACTCCACTTTTTGCCTAGATTGAAATACATGAACAGTCCACTGAATACAAGATCACTTTTCGTGCTTATGTTCATGATTATCGTTAAGCACTTTACCAAAATATCTTTAATTCTAAGTTATGAGTCTCTGAAATTGTTAAGCAACTTGTCATCAAGACATTTGAGATACTGTGCCCAAAACACCAGTGCCACACACAATCAGCAAAAAATTTTACAGTATACAGAGGAAAGAGTAATCTTTGCCATATGAAAAGACGAGGAAGCAGACACAGGATTTTTATTTTGTTGAAGCTTTGGAAGAAAGTATAGGCTTTGAAGTCTCTCAGTGAAAAAAAGAATACTCACAAGGGTGATGCAGATTAATTGTTACAGAAGCATTTTTATTTCTTCAGACAGAACGTTATCCTGAAGTAAAGGTATTACTGCTGTGCAGCAATAACAGAACTGAAATCTAAGCTTTTACTTTTCTCTTTTTCCTAGTGTTGCGAGTCAGTACAGCATGAATATGGTTAAGTACACAGGGATTTCTCGCAAGCTGAAAGCAATTACACCCAAATGGAAAAAAAAAAAAAAAAAAAAAAAAAACAAAA
>NDXB01020971.1:24081-48602 GCA_002631895.1 Agapornis roseicollis
AAAACCCACAAAAAAAAAAAAAAAAAAAAAAAGAAAACCACAAAACCAGCACTGTTCCCCTTGACCCAGTAGTTTTTGATGCTTAGCTTTATTTCCAAGAAAACGATTCAAGCTTCAGATCACAACAAAATCTGCGTTATTCAGTGCACTCACACAGAAAGAAGTCTCCTTACAAACGTGAATACTTCCACTTAGGGATGCTAAAAAAGTCCTTCCTGTCTACTGCTTATATTCACAATCATAATTTACAAATAACAACAGTGTACAGGAAAATCTCAAGCTAAGCTGTGATCTGTTGTACAGGTTCTCCTTCAAGACTCAAAGTTATCTGAGTATTTTATGCACACTGGAAATTCTTCAGACTCTTCCTCACACCAATCCAGACACCCTCAGAAATCTTTGCACCGTCAAAACAAATGACCTTTCTCACCCTGGAACCTGATGAAAAGTGTTCAAGTAGTAATTTTTGGTCCTTTTGGAAAGGAAAGGGGACCCAATGAAACACTTGTTCTCAAGTCCAAATCCATTCACAGCTAATACTCCTATTCCCACTATACTTTCCTCATTTCTTCTTCAGTAGGAACAATTTACACTGCAAAACCAGCTCAAACTAACAGTTTAACTTATCCACCTGTTTGGCAGTCAAGTAAGTACCTTCACATTCCTCCATGTACTCTTAGATGAGCGCTTCTCTTAATAATTCATATTTTACTTCTCTGATTCTACCTATACTGATTAGTCCTTACCATGAGACCTAAAGTAACAGGCAACTACTAGATTGACAATGCACAAGATCTGTTCATCTCACAAATAATCTTTCTTGTATGCTCCTGTGTTGCATTTAGCTTCCAGAATTCACACTGAACCCCAAGATCTCTAGTGTAAGGGTCAGCTTTTGTTCTGCAGGAGGACACAGTGATTTCAAATGCTGATAGCACAAGCTGTTGCAGTGATTCTTTGCTGAGGAAAATAGTGATGCTGCACAAGCCTGCTCTGTATCTGCCTCTTCTGGCATAGGGCTTACCAATCTCTCTCTCCCTCTTTTTTTTTTAAACCACTGATGTATGCTCTTTATTAAGTATAAAAAATGTCAATATTTATCTCTAGGATTGATGCACATTTCAGATGGAAAAGGAGCCTTCTATATATCAATGCACCCATGTTTCAGAACATCCATATATTCAGGAAGACATCACTGCCTCAGACCCCATTCATAACATTTGGGGTTAGCTGTTTGGAACATTTTTAAAGGTTAGAAATTATGCTTCTGCCATCAGTGATGTTTTCCAAATCCATACTACCTTCTACAAAGCTGAGAGACTATTAGGATGTAACTGCTACTTATCTAGGTTTTCATGGCAACTTAACTCTGTATAGTGAAGAAACTAATGACTACATAATTCAAACTACAGCACAACAGCAACACATAATTGGTCCTACTTAGCACTTCCCAGATAAAATATAAGCCTCTACTGGCTCATCTTTACCCTTAAAAATCTGCATGACAGCTCAATGAGCAATCAGTACAATATTTTGAATTTCTAGGCACTGAAAAACACCTATAAAATGCTCGGCCAGTGTTGCAGTTCTAGCTGAAGAATTACAGAGAAGTCACAAAAAGAAGTTGTCAAGTTGAAAAGGAAGCTTGACTAGACAGGATTACTGGTATTAAAACTTTCCCTGAGAGACTTTTCCACTTGCTCACGCTCTCTCTCTGTAAGAAGCCATGTATTCTAGCAAAAACTTAGGTAATTTCCCTGAGGCATTTCATCAAACCTCACACTACTCCCTGAGGAAAATTTCACTTTTCAGATTTTGCCACCGTATCTAAAATAATTCTGTCTGGAACTTATCTGTTGCTACAGTTTGTCTCTCAGTTTTCAGGCTCCACTGCAATGAAAACAGTGCAAAATGGGAAGACCCACAAAGAAAAGAAAAAAACCAAGCAAACAAAAAACCCCAAACCAACAAACACGACCACCACATCAAAACCACCAAACCACAACAACAAAACTGTCAAAACAAAGAAACATACCAAACCTGTAACAATGCAGGCATAAAACCAAAGTCTAGACAAAAAAAATAAAAACCCACAAAATAGCTAGGTACAAGTTTATATACTCAGTCTTTGAAAGGGGAAAACATACCAGAGCTGCAAATCAAAACTCTTCTTTAAACAATCTGAGCCACAATGCCATGAAAACTTCTTCCAGGTCCATGAAATTAACGCAAAGCAACAGAAGACTCAGTCAAAGATAAATACAAATCCATCTATGTAATGAAATCACATGAAGGCACGTTTATGAGCATATTACACGAAGGCATTAATAAACACAGTTTTACTGTTATTCTGTACTGAAACAAACACCATCCTTGGTATCAATGAATTAAGGCAATTGCTTAATTAAGCAGTAAATTCAGTGAGTGCACAACACATTTCAGAGTGCAGCTTAACAAAAAGTGGAGATGCCTTCTGTGTTGAATCCTTTTCAGGAACAGCAAACCCATGAGTGTATTTCTATGGTTAACAACACTGATGGCTAGCAAGACCTAATTTGATAACATTCTGAGTGAAAATTAAGTCTCTCTTTTCCATTTTTCAAAACACACTGCAAGAACATGAAAATATCTCTTCCACTATTCAGAAAGACAGACAGCACTTTTTAGCACTTACTAAACTAAACTACCTATACATTTCAACGTTGTCATGAGCTAGTCGTCTGCAAACAGAAAATACACCTTGTATAAATACGCAGAGAAACAAATTCAAGCTGTTGTGTCTTCATGGGGTCTCATTTGATATTGTTATTTAGGAAGACTTCAAAATTAGTAGCTAGACAAGATGGTTTAATGTCATTCTTTTCCATGGTATCATGCACATTCTCCGATATCAGCTAACATGTGAAAAAAAGGCCATAAAAAATAGTGAGCAATCTAACAGAAGTTTGAAATTCAGCATATATCCACACCACGCCTAAGCAATGGTAAATTGCACTTTTTGATAATTGTTTGGAACAAGTAGACATCTTAGCATTTTCAACATTCAGCATTTTCATCCACAGCAGATGGACCTAAGTCAAATCTGCACGTACATCATATATCAAATGTCTTTTTATCAGCTACACTGAAACAACATACTGGTTTTGGACCACGTATATTTGGTATGCCAAAACCATGGGCATTAAGTCACACATTCCCAACAGTATTACAATCATATAGTATCTTATACACTGAGGATTGTTTTTCATATATACACATGTAAACATCATACACGCTAAGCGCAGTCCTAAGTGCCAAAGAGGAACTAGTACTTAGCATACTGTAGTGAATAAATAGTATTTCAGTAGTCAACACCAATACTTTGACTAAAAAGGTGAAATATTTTAATTTTTTTTCCTTACAAAGGGTTTAATTTCCTTATGTACAAAAACATTCATAAAAATGGCAGAGATTATATTAACACATTACTGATTTTAAATTTACTGATATATATCTTCTTGAGAAGTGGAGGTCCAGCAGAAATTAAATTTTTCTAGCAGCTAAAAGGAACATCATGTGTTTCCAAATGCTAAATATTTTATTGAAGAGTACAGGCATCATCTACTCACAGAAAGATGATTCTTCAGTACAGTAATATACATACACCAGCATATGCAACTTTTGACCTTTTTGTTTTTGTAATCAATGACTTGGCAGTCTTGAACATGCTCAACATGTACTGAAATGTCTTGCTTAACTGCAACTGCCAATATACTCTCTCAGTCAATATCATGGTATGCCAAATGTGACATACAGTCCTGAAATATACCATGTCTAACAAGTTACATTATTTGAGCAAATAACTCCTTAGGAAAAAGAAGTCAATTGAATAAAAAAATGTTAAAATTACATTCATACTTCTTTTGTGGATCCTTTCAGCCTTTCACAACCAGATGTTTCAGTTTCCTCACTCATCACTGCTCTTGTGTTGTTCTTGAGAGCAAAAGGTAAATAATGCCATTTGCTCTGCTTTTTTTATTTGTATTTAAGGAGATCGTTTGTTAAGGTTTGTTTTTAAAACAAAAGGAGGTACAAAAAAATGAAAGTCCTTTAGCCATCAAAAACTTTGCCAGTGAAGTTTCAGACTTAATACTTCATCACAACACTGCCACTATCTAAAGCCCTAAAGCAGGGAGAAAAGGTATGAAAAGAATCTCATTTTGGATTAGGCCTTTAGGTACTGAGGCAAAATCCCAGATGCAAGGTACCAACTGCTGCCTGAAATCCGAAGCTGTGCAGCTACAGCCTTACTTATATTGAAGGCTCAAGTCCTGCAGAACATTTCAGATGCTGGCAGGATGAGCAGCCTGAAGGGTCTTAACTGTATGACAGAAAATTGATGTTTCCATCTAATGTATTCTCCTGTCTTCTCAGTGTGTGGCACTTTGGACCACAACTGGATACAGGATCACTGGATACAGTCCCATTAAATAGCTGTGTATGAAGCTAAACAACAGCTATGAATCAGTGGAATTCTCCAAAGCCAGTGTTTTCTCAGATTAGAAAGGCACACATTACTCTGGCAGCTAGTTAAAAAACTGCATTGAGAAACTGCTCACATTTCTAGGATCCACAACCACACTGGGAACACACTGTTCTGAATTCAAACCCCATTTCACATTCAATTCAATGCAATTACAAAATTAAGCACCGGTCTACATCAAATTCTTTATTTAATGAAACCACAGAACTACAAAGACATTACCATAATTTAAGTAATAATATTTTCAGTTCAGAGGTATTCAATCAGATAATCACAATTTCGAACCATTAAGCACACTTAATTAATTAAAATTCTCCTACTGTATGATGTCTCTGATCTTTCAAAAGCGCTTATAATTTGATGGAAATCCAGAAACTTATCAACACAACCCAGAATGTTTCTGCTTTTGCAAAGAACACTTGCAATAGAGTTCCCAGCCTAAGGCAGATGGTCCTGTAAAGATGCCTTTGACAGCTGACAGCTCAAACATGAAAACTTAATTCAATAATCCAACACCCAAGTGTCAGACCTAAAAAAGTCCCAAGCGTATTCTGATTCTCTGCAGTTATGATAAGGATGTTTGAAAAATTCCATTGATACATTCAGAAATCAAAAAATAGTAGCATTTTGCAAACTACAGCTCTTCTAGAATGCAAAAGGAAAGGTTTTCTAGGTATCAGAAAAGAATTTGAAAATAGTGCAGGTGTATGTTTGTGTGTTTAATTCCTCAGTGGATGCCCTTACAACGAAAAACATACTTCAAATTGTTAGTTTCTTCTGCTACAATAATGCTTGTTTATGTGCATGCTTCCAAACCTAGAGATTCTTATTAGCAAATCAGAAGACAAAGTTAGAATTCTTTTCTAGCCTTGAGAAAGCAACTAAATGAACTGTCAAAATACATAAAATGACAAAGCTTGGGAACAGGAAGGAGAAGAAAATAACGTTAGCACCATTTGGACTATACTAGTATACCACACATCCTAAGCAAATGATGGCAGGGGGGTGGAACTAGATGATCCTTTCCAACCGAAACTATTCTATGATTCTATAGAAAATGAAGTTGCCAATGTAGTGAATGTTTCCAAAATGAACAGAGTTTGGGTGCAGAGACAGGTGCAGAAGGAGAAACTGTGACTAGATGACCTTTAAAGGCCCCTTCCAACCCAAACTATTATATGAGTTTACGATATAACAATGCATTTGCAAAAGGAAAAAAGTACTTTTACATTGCCACAAAATGACATTTCCAGCTTTCAAAAACCAGAAACTGCACCAGTGATGAAGGTACACTGAAATGGATTTTGGTATATGACTTGCAACTGGAGGTGGAACCACAGTTTTCAATGCAGATGGGGGGGTGGAGGGGGTGTGGAGGGGGAAGGGAGAAAAAAACCAACAAAACCAAAACCCAAACTAAACAAACCAGAATTAAAAAACAAACAAACAAACAAAAAACCCCAAAAAAACACAGAAACAACACAAAAGCAGCAGCAGCACTTTTAGGAACAGTAAAAGGTAATCAGGATAGTGAGTAAAATAGCAAATATTCTGACTGGCTGTTCAGCAGATGAGTCAGATTGAATACAGGCCAACAAGGTTCCAAGCCAACTTATTTTACTCAGTCGTTCAGTATATGGAAAACCCCTTACCTATATAAAACCTGGCAGTTCTTTTCAACAGTAGTCCTACACAGCTAAGGAACTGCACTTATACTACTGGCTAAAGAGTTCAAATAGCTATTATGATGTTAACTACATACAAGGCCGAGGGTACCTTGACATGCTTGTGAGGTGGGCTAATGTCAACCTCATGAAGTTTAACCATGCCAAGTGCAAGGTCCTACAGCTGGGTTGGAGCAATCCCAGGCACAGCTACAGATTGGGCAGAAAAATGATTCAGAGCAGTCCTGCAGAGAAGGACTTGGGAGTGGTGGTTGATGAGAACATGAACATGAGTCGACTGCACTGTGTGCTTGCAGCCCAGAAAGCCAACCATATCCTGGGCTGCATCCAAAGGACTGTGACCAGCAGGTCAAAGGAGGTGATCCTGCCCTCCTACTCTGCTCTTGTGAGACCTCACTTGGAGTATTGTGTGCAGTTCTGGTGTCCTCAACATAAAAAAGAAATGGAGCTGTTGGAACAAGACCAGAGGAGGGCCATGAGGATCATCAGGGGACTGGAGCATCTCCCATACGAAGACAGGCTGAGAGAGTTGGGGCTGTTCAGCCTGGGGAAGAGAAGACTGAGTGGAGACCTCCTAGCAACCTTCTAGTATCTGAAGGGGGCCTATAGGGATGCTGGGGACAGACTCTTCATTAGGGACTGTAGTGACAGGACAAGGGGTAATGGGTTCAAACTTAAACAGGAGAGGTTTAGATTGGACATAAGGAAGAAATTCTTTCCTGTTAGGGTGGTGAGATGCTGGAATGGGTTGTCCAGGGAGGTTGTGAGTGCTCCAACCCTGGCAGTGTTCAAAGCCAGGTTGGATGAAGCCTTGGGTGGCATGGTTTAGTGTGAGGTGTCCCTGCTTATGGCAGGGTGGTTGGAACTAGATGATCTTAAGGTCCCTTCCAACCCTAATTATTCTATGATTCTATGATTCTATGATATAAAGTAAGGCAAAAAGAGAATGAGGAGTAATATTTCAACACAAACTCACCATTGTAAAAGTACAGGTTTATGGTTTTAAACAGCATCCAACTTTGTAATTCCTACTTATGTTAGCACCATTTGTTCTCACACAGCTTTTCAGTTCCTTGTATTATTCTGCTATGCTGGTTTCTTTCTGGTCAATAAAATGATTCAATGTGGACTGAGGGAATAAACAGCAAGAAACCATTTCCAGAAAAAGCTTGAAAGTGGTTCTAAAAACTATGCTTATAATTTCTGTTCTTGAATGTTTCTTAACTTGCATACAGTACTTGGTACAAGAAATCGATTAAATGCCAGGATAGATGTCCTCATAGGAAGTTCACTGGCTTCCGTTGAAATTACTGGGAAAAAACCCAACAAAATATTTGCCTAGAATTAGGAAATGTGGCTTGGCAAGAACCATGTGTATTTTACATTTTTGACATGCGAGTCACTGTGCACTATTCATTAAAATCTACTAGGAAAAAAGAGCGGAGAGCAGCCCTCCTTGTGAGACCCATTAAAACTAAGCTAATATTCTTAACACTGTTCAAAAAAAAAAAAAAAAACAAACCCAAAACCAAAANAGGGAAGGAGCTCAGTGTGTCTAGCCTTGCACCTCTATAATATTTGTATGTCTCAGACATACTTTTAGGATGTTATGTTGTTAACAATATATTATTACTCAAAAAATCGGTGAAAAAAAAATCAAACCCACAACCAAAACCACCAAACACAACAAAAAAAAAAAACCAACCAAACATAAACCAACAACAAAACAATGCTACAGCACATTTTATTATAGCATTAGTTTCACATAGAAGCTCTTCTGAGACTCTCAGAACTTAGCTAACTCAGCTTTGACAAAGCCACATGGTGTATAAGATTCTATCTTCAACTATGTCAACATTATACATATGAAAATATAATATGTTATGCTGATGCAGAAGCTGACTGAAAATTAGGTGCTCACAAAAATTCTGCACCTAAGCAGCTGCACCCTTTCCCACAGTTATTTATTAAGACAATGGCAGAGAGAGAAAGCACCAAATCCCTCTGACCAACCCCTGTGATTATGCCCTTTAAGGTTATTGCACCGCAGACTGGAGTCTAATTACTAAAAAAGAGGCATACTGCATTGCTTAACCAAAATGGTTACCTACTTTACCAAACAACAACAGAATTCTCCATTAAAGTTTAAGTATTCCTACGTGGCAGATCTGAAAATGGAGAAGCAAAACAAGATGAGGGAGGCATATAAGAATTAGGACAGGAAAAATTGGTACCTGTCCACTAAGTGATTCCTTCTTTCTTTCCTCCCTGAGTTCCTATTGTTGTCTAAGCCTATCACTTCTCAACAGGGGTACAGAACGTCTGTTCGTCTCAAATGAATTCCCTACTATGATGTTTTCATAGTAGGATGTGACATTTGTCATAGGCCTAGCTCCTGCTTCTTTGCAAAACAAAGTCTAAATATAATTCAGCCTGGGAAAATACTGCTTAAACACTAAACTGCTTAAATACTAAATACTGAGGCCAGCATTCAAAGAATCTATGTGAAATTAAGAAGAGCCAAATTCCACACCAAAAGCAAACACAGTGATTACCCTGAGTAAGCTGGTTCTTATTAGCCTTTGTCTGAAGCTTTTTAACTACATTGAATACTAATGTCTGTGGACTGCTAACCATTTCCCATGTTGCTCTTAAACTGTTGACATGATTTCAAACGTATGGCAATGGCTGGATTTTGCTGGATTTGCCTTACTGCAGTAAACACCACATTAAAAGTGAAGAAGTGGATAAATTCAAAACTGCTGTTTGACAGGACGGGTAATTAAATATTTCTGCACGCTATCATTAGTCCACTAACTGAGATGGTCTGCACAGTCCACAGTTTGTCTATACTGGGATTTATAGTATATCTGTACCTGTATCACCACATCTGGTATGCCACTGTGGAAACAAAGACCCTTGGCTCCTAACTCAGGGATATCATAGGATCACAGGACAATCTAGGTTGGAAAGCACCTCAGGATATTTCTAGTCCAACCTCCTGCTCAAAGCAGGGTCACTATGAGATCAGACTCAGTCAAGTCAGGGTTGTGTCCAAAAGGAATGTGAAAACCTCCAAGGATGGACACAATACAACCTCTCTGGGCAGGATGCTCCAATGCTTACTTGCCCTCTTCATCAATAAGCAATGAATGCATTAGAAAACATAAACCAAAAGCCTCCACACAAGAAGTGATTTGACATCATATGAATCAGGCCCAGTATGGCAGGCCAATAAGAAGGTATCAAAAGATTAGATGTTTTACATAATTTTCAGCCAATCAGAATTATGTGCCAAACAGCTGTTCTTTTCAAATCTCATAGAAAATACACGTCTCTGAAATAGACTGCAAAGCTGACTGAAAATTTCAACCAATGCACTGAAGGACTGACCTGCTGTAGTAGAATTTCACAGTACAATTTCCCAAGAATAATATACTGATCTTGGAAGAGAGGAATTAAATTTGTCAGAAGGAAGGCAAAAAAAAATCTGCCACAATCCAAGGTATTCTTAAAACAAAAGACAACTAGGAAAAAAGTCCCTGATCTGGAAAGAGAACAAAACACAACAGTAAGCCAAATTCTTACCTCAGCTTCACAAAGTGCCTGAAGACCCTGTAACACTAAGGCAGCAGGTGAAGCTTGATCAGGTTTTGTGCATTCATTTAATACCTGGGAAATTGCAGCCAACATGTCTGCTCCATGCTGGTATGGCCTAAAAGAAAAAACATGAAGATACCAGCCAATATTCACGCATATACACAAGTTCTATTCCTCATTATGTGTTGCTTTTGTTTAAGTGACAACTAAACCAGATTAAAACTGGGAGGTAAAGAAAGATACAAAGGAGGATATGATAGAAAGCTCTAAAGGCTGAGTGACCTGGAGAATTAAATCAGCACACATCAAAGTTCCAAACATCACGAAGTGATTAAACAATGGAAGTTTTTGTCCAAAGATGTTGTGTATACTAAAACATAACACCATTCAAGAAGTGACTGAGAAGGAAAATCCAGAAAAGCACCCAATCTTTGGATAGAAAGATAGATCATTAGTTGTTCCTTCTAATGTTTCAACACTCTCTTTTTATAATTTGAAAGACCTTTAAGTTTGTACTCTGGATCAGTACAAGATGCATGTTTTGCTTCAGGATGAAGAGATTTTAACTTTATTTATACATGTTTTCTATTATTTTTATTATAAACCCCAAACCTTACTGGTTGCTGAGATTAGTAATGCGTGAGTCAGTATCTCACACAGCTAGAAAAATATTACTTGAAATTAATACAACAAAGTAGGAAAAAATAATTATGCAGCTTTTCTAGGGGAAAAAAACAAGTTGGTTTCACTTAAAAAGATGTAAGATAGATTACACTTGTGCTTACCTCTGCCTGCATATATCTCTTATACAAGCAGCTTTAGCAATCAGCTTTTCCCATTGAGCATCTTTGTCAACAGACAAAGAAGGCATATCAGACATTGCCAAGAACTTCTGCAGTTCTGGATAAATTCGATCCTAGAAAAGATTAAATTTTAAAGTTATCATCACACCTTTGAAAGCTGATGACAGCATTTTCATTGTTAGCACTTTCATATGATCTGTAAATGCCTCTTTTATTGTACACCATACTTGCTTTCCTTCAGTAGGAGAATCTAATGCTGCACAGAGATCTAAATGGCTTCAGCAAACCAAATCTCTGTTGCTACTTTATGAACATAAAAGCAAATTAATGCCATATAACTAAGGTCTTGATCTTACTGTACATCATGAAAATCAGAAAGCTGTCCTTTAAACATCCAGTCTAAGAGCTCATGAAATGAAAAGCAGGTTTCATGAAAGACATACTACTTAAATATGTCACGAAAACAGAGACAGTAAAGGCGTCACTCCTGCCACTTATTAACACTGATAATGCACTTTTATTGTAAGCAATATTACAAAATTAATTTCCTTTCTTGGTTAGAGGCAACTAGTTTTTCAACTATACTTATCTTAGGAACACTACAAGAATTTTCTAACCTGTCTTTCCCATAAGGATGTCATCAGCCTCAAAGTAACTGCTCTAAGCTTTGGCACGCTCCCCAGCATGTGTAAGGCACGTAGAATTTGAGGAACACAAACCTGAAAGAAAATTTTTAACCAAATTTCACTGTTATTCTTTATGTCCGAGAAAAAAGATTAATTTACAAATGATTATTTTATGATCAAGTACAGCAAGGAGATAACTGTCCAACTGCAATGTCAAATTAATTTTCTGAAAAACTTCAGTTCAAGTCCAATAACATCTTCTTGTAACTTATATATAATGATGCAGTATAGACAATACAGCATAATGTACATTTCACTCTAAACCAAACATCATATACCATCCAAGATATTAGAAAGTTATGCTGAAGCTTATAAATCAGTTATTTTAAGCAAGCTATGCATTGCTCAGTCTAAATAATTTTTTACAAATAAATGACCTCTTATTGATACAGTTTTTCTTTTACTAAAACCATTCATTCTGACCTTGTGTACACCCAGTGTAGGCAATGTATACAATACATCTCTGTAAAGTGCAGGCTCCAAAGGTCTTCCCAATTTAAATATTAGAACTGGAATCAGATTTGGGACCTAAAATAAAAGAAGAAAATAAACTTGGAACTAGGTAGCCAACAAGGTATCATACACAAGACAGTGACATTGTCAGAACATATTACAAACTCCTACCCTTTTGCATTAGTTCTTCTGCTAATAGGAAAGAGAAAGGAAAATTCTTAAGTCTGTAATTTCATAGTATTAACAATTTGTTTCCCTTTAAATTATCATTTTACAAGCACTGTGTTACATATGTTCAGCTGAAATCAGTGCAATAGTCCACACGTGAATTTTTACTTGAAATTACATTACAGGCATATTGAAAGGAACACAAAATTGAAAGTGGTACACTAAAATCCATACCAAATGAATGAAGAAACTATTCCAATTCAGTTCTGTCACTACACAGAATTCCAATGATGCTACTATCATATCCCACAAACCTGTCACATAATACTATGTAATTTACTACATTCTTTGACATATGGTACAAAACTCGCAGAAAGCAGACCCTTAAAAGTGACAAAAGAGGACAGGAAACATTCACACCTATTCCCCCTTAATTTAGACCACATTTTCAGTATTTTCATACCTGCAGGTCCTTCAGTTTTTACTTGGGCATATTCACATCACTACCCTGTTAAAATTAAAACCACTTAGGCTGGCTTTCTTTTTCTCCATGCTTGATTTCATGGATACTTAAAATTAATTACATAATACTGCTTTACATGCTGCCTTTATACAGTACTAATGATTTTTGCTTAGCCACATGGCTTAGTCTTCCACAGATAAAACTTATGTGAAAAGATAATGTCATTCCCAAGAACAGAATAGCTAATTATAAAATTTGGTATTCAGCAGTAGAAAGCAGACAAAATTATTTTTGAGTTTTATGGCTTTCAGAAGATTATTTCCCTTTTGTGGTGAACAGGGTACAGAGTTCTCCATTTCATTTCCAGTGTTCACTTCTGAAGTGAGTCACCCCTGGAAGAGGTTTTTTCCTCTTTAACCTCAAATTACTGTAACATTAGAAAACTCACTGAGTAAGGCCAAGACTGGAGGCTTAAAGCAGAAGTACAAACGTGTACTAAATTCTACACATACTGGGATGAGCTAAAAGACTAAGAAACTCTCAAACCCAACATTTACAGGATCGGATCCAATCTTTAATTCACATTCCTACACCTCTGAAAATTCACACTACTAAAGCTGCCCCTTTATATATGTGTGGTTTAAAAATGCAGTGGTTAAAAAAACCCTATTAATGGGAAACTCTCCTACAGCAGTCTCTCAACATGCATTTTTACATGAGCAGATGTATAATACTTCAGTGTACACAAGCCTGTCTCAGTACACAGAAACTACAGAGCAAGAATAATGAATACAAATTCAAGAGCTCTGGGATTTTGCTTCTTTCTGTAATTACTGGTTCCAAGTTACAGACAAAAAGAAAATACTGTTTGCTCTACAAGACATCACTACCTTTACAGTTGAACAACACAACTTTGGACATCCAGAAACCTTAAACCTTTGTCCTAGAATCAGTATTTAATACCTAAGGAAGTACCTACAATACTTTTTTCTTCCCCCCTGGTTTTGCAAATGCTACTTGACATTCTTAAGTAAAATAAACCCATTTATTCTATTTATTCCCCACATTTTTGACTAATTGACTAGTCTCCTTCCCTGTTTTTCAAGGTTGCTCTCTACCATCTGTAGAGGCACTCATCACTTCATAACCTCCCTAGACAGAGGACTGGCTTTACTACAAATCTTTCAAAGCAAAATCAATAAATATGCCTGAGAATTTAAGGTAGTATTCATCTGAGCAGACTCCCACACCTAGGAGCACTTTCAACACAAGACTTGCTCTCCTACCTGTTTATTCCAAACTGAACACTGAAAAACAGAAAAATGAAACATTCACCCAAAACTTGAGATTTAATTTGCTGACTTACCTTTCCTTCCCATCCCCCAATTGCAATGATTTGTTTAGACTAACCTATGCACAACACAGTTGTAGTCCCTGATTTACCCACACCAAAACGAAAACAGCAATGACTATAAGAAAACTATGTTCATTTACTACGCAGGATGAAAAGCAGAATTAACTTTCTGATTAAATTAAATAGAATTGAACAGAAGACTTGAGTACCAAAGGCTAAACATCTTCAAAGCAAGGATGTGGTTAAAGCAAGCCTTAGGGAAACAGAAGCTTGCGCAAAAATCAAGTAATAAAGGAAGAAAAGAAAAAATCCCCTTGAAGCTAGAAGACTTGATAGCCAGAAGCAGTTTTATTTCTGGGCACCTGTTGTACCTTGACTGTCAAGGAAAAAAGCAACACCTGATTTGCTGTTACCTAAATCTATGAATGACACAAGGTGAATTGCAGGGTGACAAGCAAGCAATAGACATTCCGTATCTCTAGGGGTGGGGGTAATCATTAACACTAACACAGCAACCTGCATCACCATTTTAGAGTCCCAAAATCATTAGGGAGGTGATGCATGCTCCTTGAGATGCGTAAATTCTCCATAAAAGTGTTAAAACAAAGCGTGAATAGTGAAGAAATGTCTTCTAATAATATTATCCAGAGAGTTTTGTATGCAGCAGCATGGTTGAAATATTCTCAGCTCAGATGGTAAGAACATTTTGTTAATTCTTTAAACCATATCCATCCCTGATAAAAGCTGTCATTGGTTTATCCTTTCCTGGAGAAACAGGCTACATAAAACATCACTAGAGACATCAGATATGCTGTTACAGTAATCAAACTCATTATGTAAGTTTGTTCCTTCAGGTCTCTCCCCACAGTGACTCTTCCTTTTGCCAGAGACAGGGTCTTACATAACTCCATTTGATCAAAAGGTAGTTCTCTATTCAACATGTTACTTCCTGTATTTTCAGTTGTAGCTACATTGGACTATACATACAGCAATTAGACTGAATGACAGTCAAAATAAAACACAATCAAAATAAATTACATTCCTAATCCTTACTTATAAAAGCATCCAAACCCTTTAAAGTCAGTCAGCTCAAGCCAAGCCCTTATGAACTGTGATGGCAAGTTCATTCCCACTCCTGTGTTGGCATTAATTTTCCAGTTACAAAATTTATTCTATACTAAACAGGTATTGAATGAAAATTCTGCAATGACTTTTACACTAAAATCTAGGAAACAGGTACTAAAGTTGATTAACAAAATTCTCAATAAAAGACTAAGTACACACTTAGTTACGTATTTCCTTAAAAGTATTGTCTTCCAAAGTGTACTTGTTTTGACCTTTATATTCACATTGTAAGATAAGAAGGAAGACCAAAATGTTCCAGTACAGCAAAGCTGCTTCTCTCTCCATCTGCTTCACGTAATGGATAAACAATGCTGGGACTAATTTCAACATTAAATTTATGCTAAATCTTCATCAATGGCTTAACAGCTCCAAAATGCAGACAAGATGACTCATTTGCTCCCAGTAGGAAGCAGCTCCAGAGGTGAGAGAGGCATGCTGCCTGGCAACACTGCCTTCTGCATCCCCTACACTCCCAGAGGATGTTTCGGTGAGGTAAAATAATCAAATACACATTAACACAATTCTAACTTTCAGATGTTGGCTATCACTTCACCTTATTCCCACCATATTTTCCTTGATTGAATGCTTATCTTGATTCCTTTATTCAGTTCTACATAAATAAATAGTGCTTTTTAACAGATGGGTAAAGTAAGTGGTAGAACAGTGATCAGAATATCCTTTAAGAAAGTGAAAAGCTCAGCACTGCAAACTTTTAAAATATTTTGACTCTTCAGTTGCATAGGGCACTTTCTGAAAGATGTAGTGGAACGTGGTGTGAATATATTAGTTATTTCGGTCAATTTTAACACTGAAAGATCATTCCACCTCCCCTCCCCCCAAAAGCCAACCAAAAGGCAGGAAACAGATGTCTCTACAAAGTTCTAGGTTTTATTTCTGGGAAATGTTAGGCCGAGTTCTGCAAAAGAGGTAGCAACAATCTAGTTTCCTAGTAGGCAAGGCAGTGTCATGAGCAGGTTTCAAAAGCATTCAGTACTCTGGCATTTCTTGCTCCAATGAGCAAGAGGGAAGTAGAAAACAATTCACACAAATGAAGGAACCAATTTTTCAAAAAGGTACAGAAATAAAGTTCACTTTCTGTTCATAGAAGTTATAAAAAAAAAACTGTTTTCAAAAATTAGAAGCACTTTTTAGAGAACAGAAGCTAGATTTTCAAAGGTTTCATGTACTGCAGCAGGATCCCAACCAGTAAGTTTCAACCATGAAGATCTGGCTATAATGTGATTGTTTCCCTACTGCTACTCTCCACAGTACACATAATCAGACATAGAACAATTTCATCAGACACCACTGGAGTGAGCCAAATCCAGCTCAACATAAATACGTTTTCTACACAAATAAAAATGCATTTTACATTTTGTTTTGTTTTCAAACACTCTCCCAACCCCCAAAGAGCACAAAATGTATCCTTAGATGGATTTCCCAGAAGTGTGTCATTTACCACTAAAATATTTCATTCCAGCAGTTGAAAGACCATAAAAGACTGGATGTCCTCTAGAGCCTCATAATCCTTTAATAATGGTAATAGATCTTCTGCTACTATTCACCAGTGACCTCTCCGTCAGATGATTTAATTTCTTCCCCTTGTTGCACAGCTGGTTTCAGAGTGTAATAACAGTTTTTGCACAAGAAAATTCATCCGATTAGAAAAACTGTATTAAATGTTTCACGAACATCTGTGTCAGTGCAGCTTCTTGCAGTGATATAAGACAGACTAAAAGGCCATGTACTATTCTTTATTCCTCAGCCTTTTAAGAAGATATTTTGATTTTCTTCTATAGTGTTTCAGATCATTACTCCAAAATGCCTCAGCTAAAAATGGATCTAATACAATCATTAACTTTGCAAAATAAAAAGGCTTTTACTCAATGGGGAACGAGGAGATACATACACAGAGTCCTCTGTAAGTTCGCTTCATGGAAAGGGTAAGAAAACACAAAAATAAAGCATAACCAGAACAATGTCTGCAAAATCAATTAGAGTAATTATTTTTAAACCTAGCAAGGTTTTTAAAACATTCCATTAATTTACTGCAGAAAAAAACCTCTTTACATGAACAACATTCAGTGTGGAAATGGGAGATACTGTTTGTGACCCACCCCCGCAGAGTTGTAATAAACATGAAAGCGAGGACGATAGCGTTCTCAATGCACATTCTCTTCTGACCCTGCTTTATTTTGAAACACAATTCCTCAACACAGATTTCACATGGCAATCACCCTTTTATTCAATTTTCAATTCACCACCCAAAGCTAGAGCCACTAACCACCTGAACCACACAGCAACAGACCTTCACTAATAGGAGAATTACTGTTTAACTTGATCACTTTAAAAAAGAAAAAAAAAGAAGAAATAAAAAAGCAACACATGGTTCTTTTTATGCTATGACCCCACACCACAATATCCCACCACTTCTATATGTACTGCTGTTGTACAAGCAGTCTACAGTTTGGTTGCAAAGTTCACACTTTTTTATTTTGCCCTTCCAACATTTTACTTACACTTTGCAAGGCCAAGTGCTGAGATTCTGCTAGCCCAAGTTAACTTTGATTTGAACATGAGTCATAAAATAGTCAGGGTTGGAAAGGACCTTAAGATCATCTAGTTCCAACCACCCTGCCATAAGCAGGGACACCTCACACTAAACCATGCCACCCAAGGCTACATCCAACCTGACCCTGAACACCACCAGGGATGGAGCACTCACAGCTTCCTTGGGCAACCCATTCCAGCATCTCACCACCCTAACAGGAAAGAACTTCTGCCTTATATCCAGTCTAAACTTCCCCCATTTAAGTTTTAACCTGTTACCCCTTGTCCTATCACTACAGTCCCTAATGAAGATTCCATCCCCAGCATCCCTATAGGCCCCCTTCAGATACTAGAAGGTTGCTAGGAGGTCTCCAAGCAGCCTTCTCCCAGCTTTCTCAGCCTGTCTTCATACTGGAGGTGCTCCAGTCCCCTGATCATCTTCATGGCCCTCCTCTGCACTTGTTCCGACACTTCCATGTACTTTTTATGTTGAGGACACCAGAACTGCACACAATACTCCAGGTGAGGTCTCCTGAGGGCAGAGTAGAGGGGCAGGATCACCTCCTTCGACCTGCTGGTCATGCTCCTGTTGGTGCAGCCCAGGATACGATTGGCTTTCTGGGCTGCAAGTGCACACTGAAGCCAGCTCATGTTCATGTTCTCATCGACAAACACCCCCAAGTCCTTCTCTGCAGGGCTGCTCTCAATCTCCTCTTTGCCCAACCTGTAGCTGTGCCTGGGATTGCTCCAACCCAGCTGTAGGACCTTGCACTTGGCATGGTTAAACTTCACGAGGTTGGCATCAGCCGACCTCACAAGCATGTCAAGGTCCCTCTGGATGGCATTCCTTCCCTCCAGCGTATCCACCCAACCACACAGCTTGGTGTCATCGGCAAACTTGCTGAGGGCACATTCAATCCCACTGTCCATGTCAGTGACAAAGATGTTGAACAAGACCAGTCCCAACACCAATCCCTGAGGGGCACCACTTGTTCCAGCCAGACACCGAGCCATTGACCACAACTTTTTGCGTGCGGCCATCCAGCCGGTTCTTTATCCACTGAGTGCTCCACCTATCAAACTGATGTCTCTCCTATTTAGAGACAAGGATGTAGTGTGGGACATTGTTGAATGCTCTGCACAAGTCCAGGTAGATGACGTCAACTGCTCTACCCCTCTCCATCAGTTTTGTAGCCCCATCATAGAAGGCCACCAAATTGGTCAGGCAAGATTTGCCCTTAGTGAAGCCATGCTGTCTGTCACCAAGCACCTCGTTACTTTTCATGTGCCTTAGCATGGCTTCCAGGAGAATCTGCTCCAAGATTTTGCAGGCACAGAGGTGAGACTGACTGGTCTGCAGTTCCCTGGGTCATCCATTTTCCTCTTCTTAAAAATGGGTTTATATTTCCTTTTTTACAGTCATTGGGAACTTCACCTGAGTGCCATGAGTTTTCAAATATGATGGCCAGTGACATGGAATTCTGAATATATCTATATTTCTTTGGTTTGACCATCCTTCCATTACAAACACCCAGGTTTAAACTCAGTGTTCAAACGCAACTAACACCAAAGGAAGAGATTCAAGTTAACAGGTGACTGTTTAAAAATAAGTTTGAGATTAACAGCCATTTTTTATTCTCTTCTTTCCACACTACACCTCCTTCTTCTTCAGAACAGCCTTCTAATTAATATATTGCACACTGCCTTCCCACTGCATCTTTCAAAAAGTGCCCTATGGAAGTGAAGAATCAAAACATTTTAAAAATTTGCCGTGATGAGTTTTTCACTTTCTTAAAGGATATTCTGACCACAGTTTTACCACTTACTTTCTCCATCTTTTATAAAGCACCACTTATTTATATAGAACTGAATAAAAGAACCAAGTAAAGCAACTTCTGAGGTATAACTTTGCCATCAGTATGCTAGTGGTTGTTGCCATCATACTGCCCATTGAGTTTATTAAAGTAGTGGGTTATTTCCCCCATCCAAGAGCTTCAATGCTTTCTCCCCCTGTACTAACTATTGCAATGGCAAGACTGAGACCAGAGGTAATTCCTCATGCCTTAAGAGAGAGCATTGCATCTTCAAGAAACAACATGATAACTTCTCAGTGCAGTGCTATGCCACAGTGTAATAATCTCTGTGTGCCCATTAAGCAGACTGAAAACTAAAATGTCTGAGTCAAGACAGACTCCAGGTGATCCCAAGATCAACTGAGCCAGACTGTAGGTGCCAGTTTTAAAGTGTTAAGGTCTTCTGGAATAAAAATGTAATTTAAAAGACACCAATGTATTAGATATTGCTAACCGGAGAGTATTT
Source organism: Agapornis roseicollis (assembly GCA_002631895.1). NCBI lineage: Eukaryota > Metazoa > Chordata > Aves > Psittaciformes > Psittacidae > Agapornis > Agapornis roseicollis. The sequence continues at coordinate 43,810 of NDXB01020971.1, forward strand.
AGGTGTCCTTGGGTGCATGTAAAGACTGAGAAGGGAAATATCCCAATTAAGCAGAGTATCCTTTTCATTCCAAATTTCCAAATATTACCCAGCAGAACTGCTGCTGTATTACTAATTATACTGATTGCTTCATGTTATACTATTAAAAAGACATGAGAATACTCTATATATTTTGCATAAATTAATTTTAGTACCCACAGTAATTTAAAAATCTAAAAGCTCACCATTTACAGTCCCTGTTAGCAAACAGTGTGACCAGTTAGATGATATCAACTGATTGTCATTTTCAGTTCTGCATTTTAAACAACAGTTTCTAATTCACATGGCCTTCTGATAATCATTAGGGAAAGAGAAAACATAATACAGTTTGAACTTCATGCTCTCGCTGCATTTGGGCATGAGCCATTTTTCTCAAAGCCAGAAAGGACTTCTTCATTAGTGTCAAGGGATTCTTAACTCTAAAATAGTCAGAGCACCATAGTTAGCTCAAGAGACTGCTCCCATCAGTCTTACTTACTGCATTGGTGAATACAAGCTTTGCCTTCAAGCAGGCAGAAGAAAGGATGTCAATCTACTCGTGTCATGCTAAATATCAAGAACTTCAGGATAAATTCCTCTTTTACATGTCTAAAGCTTCTGTAACTCTGCTGACTTGCATTTAAATTTGTCGCTAACACTTTTCATTTAAAGTCAGTGGAGTTATTCCAGACTATTCCAAGGGAGTTCAGAAGAGATTCATTCCATAGAGAGTCCAGGCCACTCTGCAAAGGTGCCATATTCTTCAGTGATTTTTTTCGCCTGCAATTTTTTTCTGAATTACTATCAAATTGTATTTGGAACAACTATATCAAACAGTTAATAAACAAAGCATTATGCCTCTCCTCTTTCTGCAATATTAATCATACAACTGATTCATCATACAACTCAAAGACCTAACGCAGCGAACCAAGTTACATACAATCTATAAACAAAACCAGGAAAGCTGTGATAAAAACCTGGAGTTACCTTAGCGCTTTTTACAATAGCTAAGTTAGTCACAAGAAGGAAACTGCCTTACTTGTAGAAGTATGGATCAGAACTGAAGAAAAGTTTCATAGGATACAGCAGAGGTATGTCTACTGCAGGTGTTGCAACATGTATTGGTAACTTACCCCCTTTTCCTAGATGATAACTAATTCCCTTACAGGGCCTGGTTACACGCTATGTAGTGAATCCGTCAGACTGCTCATACTAGTTCTGAATGTTGACTTACAGAAAGAGATTCTGAAGAAATATTAATTACTAATCCCTACAAGCCTAATTACAACACAAAAGCATTCAGTACTTGAAAGACAAAGAAAATGCAAAATTCTGTCAAATTGACAAAACTATTTTAGAGAAATCACATACTCCCAAAACTATATCAATTTGAGTGCATTATAAAACACACCCATACAAGAAAACAACAAAAGACCACCCTGAAAAAGATTAGAGAAGAGACATAAAAGGTTAACAGCAGGGAACCCACAACAGATGAAGCTGTCATTTGGTTTAAAATCTTCTCTGGCTGAAGAAATACAGTTATGTCCAAAAGCACTGTTTAACAGGCCTAGTTTAGCCCAGCATTTCAGTATGTATTCAACAGCAAGCACATCCTAAACTCCTTCCCTGGATCAGAGTTAGAGTGCTCATCACTGTGAGTCATCAAGCTCTACCCAACTATTGTGCTGCAGAATATGGTAACTCTTTGAGACAGAAAAAAATGAAGCAAATAAAGCTTGTCTTTATGGCACATCTGAAATTTGAAGTAACACTTCACCCTTACCTGTATGTTGTTCAATTTTTCAAATAAGATGTGACTGTTTGTGTATAATGTCTCATGCACTACCTATTATTGTTTCTAAATAGCGCCATTTATCTTTCCAGGTTATGTGGGTAAGTATAAGCATGATGCATAGTTGTAGCTTGAATTCAGTACTTAAGCAGACATGGACTATGCACACATTTTTAAGAAGCAAGTACACTAATATCACAAGGGACTCTGCAGCCTTCCAATAACCACAAAAGAACACAGAGAATAACTTAACAGGTCACCAAAAGTCAGAAATGGTTCAGTAGCCTCTTTTCCATTTCATCATTTTGTATTTTCATAGTTACTAGATAATCTTAACAAACAATCCAGTCTTTTTTCCCCTAAGCCTAAACAATTAAAAAGTACTCTAAAACTGAGATATAATACATATTTTGATGTAGAGTTCCAGCCAGTGTGGGGAATACACATGTGGATGTGTATGTGCCTAAGGGTGAGACCGCAGTGGAAGTGTCTACTTAGGGGTGAGGGGAGTCCCAGGGAGCAGTGGTCCTCCTACGGGCAGAAGATATGTGTAGGGGTGCATTTGCGCGTGTCTGCAGGATAAGTGGGACAGTCTGCACCAGCAAGTGCAGCAGAGCTGCGGCCTCAGAGGTTTGTATGTCCAGACGCCAGCAACTGGTGAGACTGGGATCAGAATCCACCTACTGTGCACACTAACTGTGTATTCCCCATCGCTGGAAAGCTCCATATCGTATCTATCCAAACATATCCATACATTGTATGTATATTCCCACTAGTAGACCCCCCTCCTGCTCAGCCAGAAAGTGAAGCAGGATAGGACCTCTGGAGCTGTTTTGTATTCTTGTGAGTGTTCTGTGTGCCTGCATTATATATACAAGCACAGGTATGCAGTGTACACATGTGCTGCATGTGATGTACCTACCGGGCATACAGGCACAGTTTTACTACTTGTCAGACCTGAGGTCATGAAGCTGTGGCAGAGTTGTGTCTCTCAGGCTACACAATCTGTCCCAACTCCAGTAACAAAAATCGAGTAACATTTTTTACCTGAGAACAATCAGCCTTGACTATTTCTGTAGTAGCCTGAAGTACATCATGAAGACTGTCTCCATCTTTTTGGACCAACAAGTAAGCCAGCAGAAGAAAAACATGGGCAGGGACTTGAGTGGTGACAGGTAACAGTGATTTAACTGAAGATAACCAATTAGTAACTGCAGACTTCTCTTTCATGAGCTCCATCATCTTCCAGGTTGTAAACAATGAGCTGTAAGAGCTGGTTATGGGGTAAATGAGTTTACAGGATACCTGAGAACAAGTGAAACAAAAAATTCTCAATCAAACAACTAAGGCACCATGAAAGATCAAACTAAAAAACGTAAGTAATCCAGTTCTGTTATTCGAAACAAATATTGTTTTTCAGAGTCCTATTACAATAAATGTAAAGAATAAATTGCAATACATTTCTTTACAATTATTTATATGAATTATCATACTAAGGATGATTGAGTGGGTTGCTAATTCCCCATTCAGGAGCTCCCCCTTCATTTGGCATCCATCATTCCTGTTCCTGCGGGTAACTGCAGTGCTAATTCCTCATTAAAATGGACACAGTAAAACTGCAGTACATTAAGAGCTTCCATTCCTGACAATGACAGGTGCATCACAAAGTGTAACTATCATCTCAGTTATTCTAAGGAAATTCTTCTTACTTTTTATAGTACTTAATAAAACAACTCAGTTTTAGGTAAACTGTTTCACTTCTCAGAACAAAATGTTCTACAGATGCAGTCTGAAAAGGTAACACGATAACCAGGGAAGTAGTTAAATACCAGTGAGAAATCCTTGTAACTCAGATTTTTATATATATATAAAAGTATGCATATTACAAAGCTCCTGCACATTAGAGATGTTCAAAGTTTTTAATTAAAACAATAAATTTTACCCAAGAAAAAACATTTCTTTACTAGCACTTTTTTCTGAGAAAATGCACTATTTTCAGAAATGTCTTTCAATTACCAGGCAGTAATCAGATGAAGAATGTTCATATCTAAATCATGGTTAAGAAATTAGTTGAAAAGAGTTCTCCAAACAAACATTAAAAATGGAACTCAGATATTCCAACAGCACAGGGCCAACTCACCTTTAAATTAGCAGGGAAAAAGCAATTTTGAGTAGCAAAAGCTGCTCTCCATAAAATTACAGAATTTCACTTTTCAGCAATGTAAATTTGTTTTGGTTAATGAAAGTTAGAACACCTCTGTACTTCAGATGACCTCTTAAAAAACATTAAAACTGACTTACTCCATTACTTACTTATTACAACCACCATATGTGAAAAAAATCAGCAATCTAGAATGTCAATCCTGTTGAATCCATCCTCCTACCTGCCCCAAAAGAAGGAAAAAACCCTGGAACTTTACCAATTCCTTTTTATCCTTCACACCTTCCTCCTGTATTAGTTCCAAAAGGTTTACAGCGAGTTGCTGCCTTGTAATGCCAGAATCATCCTCTGATAGGCAGTCCCCAACTGTTGTGGAAGTTAAGATCTGTAGCACAGGCATCACCAAAATAAAGGCTGTGGTTGAGATGCTCTGGGTTTCTGAACAGGAAAGGAGCTTGCAGGCTATTTAGGAAAAGGATGAGGAAAAACAAAGATAATGTATGGAAGAAAGAGCTAACAATATTTGTACTTTGAGGCATGACACAAACATTTCTATGAAACACACTGGTCAAGCAAAGTTGCACAATTAGAGTATGTGCATATTAGACCTAAAGTGCAAAAGATATTTTTATAAAACTCCAATTCTGTTTGGAGACCATACATTTCTGTTGCTTACAACAAAGTACCTGATGGCAGCAAGAAATACAACAATGGAATATGGCACAGTCCTTTGCTTTTACTGGAATAACTCCACTAATCAAAACTGTTAAATAAAAAAAAAAAAAAAACCAAAAAAAAAAAAAACACAAAACCCCCAAA
>NDXB01020971.1:48659-61023 GCA_002631895.1 Agapornis roseicollis
AAAATAAAAAAAAAAAAAAAACCAGAAAAGAAAAAGACCACAATCACCCAATACAACTTCAGGGAAATACAGCTTTCTGCATAAACATAAATGTGAAGAAACAACAGACACAATCTTAAGAGGGTACATTTCTCTTCAACAAGAACAGCTTTACCTAGACTCAGAACAGACTTCTGCTGACTTTTTGGGGTTTGCAGCAGTAGAAGTGCCAGCCCAATTATACACTGTTCCACTGGAAATGCCTGCAAGAAAAAAACAGAAGTGGCTCAAATCACCTTGGTTTTTCAGAGCGATTAAACAGTACAAAATGGGCAGCAAGCAAAACTCTCTAAGGAGTTTCCTCATGAATCATAGTGAGTGCAAACTGACACAGCACATGTAATAAAAAATACAAACAGTATAAAAATCATATCTTACGTGAATAACTACAGCATTTTAATTTGTTACTTTGGTCAAACTACTTTAGCTCAGTTTAGATCAACTCCCATACTAAACAGTCAACTGATATGTACAGAACCAGTTAAGTTTTCACCTTCTGAAAGTCTTCAGCCAAGTAAAAAAAAAATCAGAAACTTTTCAAACAACACTGGTCACTCGCAGATGAATGTTACATATCAATGCCACTACTGTCTTAAAAATGACATTCTCTAAATTTAATTCAACTACTCATTCTTTCCCCAGAATTCTTACCTCTTTTAAGAGCTCAAAGTTGTCCTCTATTAAGGAGATCAAAGACGAGCATTCTCCCATTACATTTAAGCACACTTCACAGAAGCATAACAGTTGCAGGCAAAACTCAGATAACTGAACTTTCCAAAACACAGAATAACGCAGTAGACTGAGGAATAGCTCTTGAAGAAAAAATGAGGCTTCTGTAACTTGCAGTGAGTCTTTATGCTGTAGAAAGGCAGTTAAAAAAAAAAAACAAAACAGAACAAAACCAAAACACATTCTGGTTTAGTTCCCCTTCCCTATCCACAGAGAATTTCCCAAGTATAGAATTAGTTCTATTAGCTCTGCAATATTAGCACTGCAAATATTACCAAGACTTTGAAGAAACACATTTATAAACTAAACCCAGAAATCTCTTGTTCAACTTCCCTGAAGAAGCAGTAGGTGAACTGCTATTTAATGTTCTGAAGTAAAATTAGAAACATGTGAAAGAAAAAAAAGATTTCCTGGTAGCTGTTGAGAAAAGTCCCTTTTTCTGCAAAAGCAATAGCAAATAAATTCAGCTCTCAGGGTTCTCTCAGCAACATAAACCAAATTGTGGGCATTTAATATCTTGTAATGGAAACTCCCTGCTCCAGGGTATTTCCTCTGTAACATAATGAAGATGTATTAATGTATATCACAAAAGACAAAAGGCAGTGGTGTTTTCTGCTTTTGGAGCACCACATAATCTACCCACTACAAAATGAAAAGCTGAAGTGTAAAACTCAAAAGCATTATCTCTCTATTTGGAAGCCAAATAAAGAGACTTTAAGTAGCAGGCTGCCTCTAAATCCTTATGTGTTAGTTGAGAGCATTTCTGCTCTTGAAAAATACTAGTTACAGATCCAGCTGTTCCAATCCAAATTCTGGAGCCAGCATTGAGGAAAACATGATAATTTTTAATACCTTGGAACAAATTCCATTAATAACTCTAACCAGAAGCCTAAATTCCACAATTTTTTTCATTAGGAAAGTCTGCAGGTAACAAGCTGTACCTTTGACAGCCTGATTGATATCATCAGACAAAATGACTAGGAAACATTACAATACAGAGGATTAAATAAGGCTAAGCTTAAAAGGATAAGGAGAACCCAAGGTTCAGAGAAAGAGAAGGAATAACATTCTAAACATCAAACAGGCTTCTTGAAGTATTGTCCTTTCCATTGTGAAAGCTGTATCTCAGATAAGACAAAAACATTTAAGTATTAATCCAAGTTTAAGAAAAAAACAAACATACTTCTGCTAAGAAAAGTGTCAACAAGCACGGAGGAAAGAAATGTTTGTAACTAATCTTGTAAGTCTTTGGTGCCATCTTTATGGCTAAATATTACCAAGTCAGAAGCTTGGTCATACCTTCAGGACACAATGTTATACTGAAGTTCAGGAATAATCAAGACAAAATCAGAAACACCCTGTGACTGGAAAAAGTCAGCATTTACCCATTATCACAAAGTACAGACCAGAACCAAGATAAATGTGTAATTGAAGTTATTATTGGTCAAAAAGTTGTGAAAAGCAGCCACTAGTGGAAAGCAGACTTTACTAGTAAAATTCCTCAGGAGAAAGATACTACCAAATATCCTCATCACGCCTGTGTACTAAGGCTTGATGTAAAGCTAAATGCTTTACATTACTGATCTTATAAACTATCTCCCTATGGCAGTAATATCATAGCACCTCATGTTTGAGTCACTATAGCTCTCACTGAAGATAGTGCTCCAAAATTAAAGAGCACAAAAAAAGTATATAGGTACAAAAAAAAGCTTAACCAATGTCACAGTAAAGCATGAGTCAAAGCAGAGCTATGAACTGTAACCAGTACCCCAGACCCCTAACCAAAAGGGACAGAAAAGATTAAATCCCTAGCTCCTAGCAAGTATCACTGTACAACTTAAAAAAAACATTGTCAAACTTCAGCATATTACAGAGGGATTAAGTTTTGTCTTCATATCCACTAATTCCTCTGTTACAAAGACTGAGAAGGGAATACCTAGGAACACCTGAATTGTGCTTCTCATATAGATTGTTTTGTTTCAGTATTATCCATATTAAGTTAAAAATTGCATGTTTTCACAAATATTTTAACATTTATCAAAATTATCTCTCTCATGGGTATCTCTACAACTTCATTGTATGTTTACTTTTGCAACTAGTGACAAATAATTATGGTAAATGTGTTTCCATTTATGCCTCATGTGTCAGATTTTAACAACTGAAGAGCTTTATCTTCTACCAGAAAGAGCCAGTTTGTTAGATTTCTGTACTACCAAATCAGGCCTATAAAAAAATGAAAGAGAATGCTGTATTTGCACACTTGAAAGGCAATAATACTAATAATAGTATCTTTACTTTGATAGTGAATGTTTGTAAATGTTGGGGTCAAGCAACTTTTAATGCAACAACAGTAGAACAGGCAACAACTGTACCTGAAGGTGGGGAACCATTTCCCACAGAAGTTGAAGAATCTGACATTCCAGCACAGAGGGTGCTTCTTTGTGCTTTGGACCATGGGGCTGAAGTAAGATCTTAAGTAAACCCATTCGCAGTTCAGCATATTCCCGTAATTGATATGGTTCGCAATACAGGTATCTTAGAAATGGAGCCATTATGCCAACACATGAACTCTGTGCCCTGCAGATCAAGAAGCAAGTCTGCCAAGACTGCCTTCTACTGAAGACTTAACAAATAAGAAGGAAAGCCCAAGCAATGTAACCTTACCTGAAATAATTTACAGGACACAATAAACAGAAAGGTGTTACAGAAGACATTAGTAAATCCCACAAAGAACTTGTCAGCACTTGTTAGTATTAAGTACTGTCATGAGATCTTACATAGCAATCACACAATGAAGTGCAACTAACAAATATGCAGGGAATCAGAATTAGAAGTCAGTTTTAAACAAGACTTAGTCCTGATGCAAAGCTTTAAGAAGAACTGGCTAACACATCTACATATGTTGGTGCTTGTTGATGTGCTTCTTACAGACACAATACTAGGTTACAGTTAGACTTGATGATCTTAAGGGTCTTTTCCAACCTAAAGGATTCTATGATTCCATGATACTATATTCTGAGTCTGGAATGTATTCCACAGAAACATTTGCACAAAAAGCAGCAAAGAAGTTTAAGATATTTTCCTTCTCAGCAAGAACAATTCCTGTTTTTATCTAAAGCAAACTACCAGGAAAAAATCCACAGCTCATTCCATCATTCAGACATCTGACAGGACTCTTCACAAGTCCCATATTTAGTAGCTGAGTGGAAGAGCAAGTCTGAAAACAATATTTTAAAATAATTCTGATGAATTAAATTGAACAAAACACACTTTTGCATCAAAGTCTTACTGTGGATCATGTAGTCTAAGACCACTAGAAATCTGAGACATTAATAAACTTGTTTAATCAGAGTAACAGAATACAGACATCAATTTCACTGTACTATTACTTTGCTGGATTTTAAGAGTCTTCCAGAAAACAGAAGAGATACCTTTTATCTGAAAAGCATACATAAAGGTATAAAATCAGTGAAGACATGTGGTACTTAGTCTGCTATTTGGTGTCTTACACTGACGCTTCACTGGACAAGTTCCTTCGAGATAAGCATGAAGAAATGTTGAAATTGGTGGCAGCTTTGTTCATTGTTACAGATATTTTATAGGAAAAAAAAAAAACCCAGTGGCATAGCCTTTCTAATTTTTTTTTAATCAAGAAGTATACACTATTTTTAAAGACCTCATCCTTTATGGTGAGATGTAAACATCTGTGCTTCACCTTTATCATCTCACCATTTTGTATAGATAAGTTATAGGTGCATAGCAGTCAAAATATTGACAAAGCAAATAATCAAAATTGCTCGGTGTTATGAATTTTGCACACATTTTCCCACATTCATAAAAACTACATCAATGTCAGAGTTTAGAAAAAACATATAAAATATTTTGGATCCATTATTGTAGTACTTCATTAATATTCTCTTTTTAACCTTTAAATGGTGTCATTAATTTTTATAATTACATTTTTCAAAAGACTGCTCATTGCAGCTGCCTTCAAAAAAAAAAGTTACACTCATACGATACAGTTGCCTACATCTGCTATTTTTTAATTATTCATTTACTTACTTCTCTGGACACTGATGGAAAAATACTGTTATTTGCTGCAGTAGAACTGGCCAGCAATCAGGTCTGTTTTCAAGGATATTGATTAATGGATGAGGATTGTTCCTGAAACACAAAGAAATCACATTTAGATCTATAATGTAGAAAGCAAGTGTGCAAAATAACCATCTTTAAAACAAAAGCAGTTTAGAAATAGACAACTTTAACACTCTAGTATTAACTCCCTTTATCAAGTCTGCCAGAACTGCTGTGCTGTCAAAATAGCATATTTTATAGAAACTTCAGGAAACAAGACTTAAAATAAAATAATGATAAAAAAAAAATCTGTATTTGAAGTCCTGCTCTGATTTTTCTAATTTTTTAGATAAATGTTTAAGGATCACTCTTCAAATGTGTGGCCTGGTGCCAGTCATTGGCAGCAGCACTATGCCCTAGCAGTGGGCTCTAAGCAACACCCACAGAAAAATCAGAACCCCATGTAACACGCCAGTTCAGTCTTTCAAGCGTAGGTACAGATCTTCAGCACCCCACAGCAGTCAATTTGACAATCACCCCACTTACTACTTAAAATCTTACTCCAGCTTCTTGGTTTTACTTTTGTTGTTTTTTTTTTTTTTCCCAGGCAGCAAAAGCAGCAGCAAAGGAGAAAGGCCGGCATACCACCAGCCTAGAGATCTCCACTCTACTGCCACCACTTTAACATTTGAAATGTCATTCCTGCCCACCTATCACCTAACACCTTCTCCACCTCCAAAGTCAATCACTAAAGGCCATCCACACCCATAAAACAGTAACTATCCTTGCACAGTAGCAGGAGGAAGAAAAGCTGGGCAGGAAGAGAAACTTTAAGTATATAATCTGTTTTGTCATAAGAAAAAGAAAACTCATTCCACTGGAATAAGTTTCTATAAGAAAGGAAAGCAGAACATGAGAGTCTGGACACTGAATTTCCTGGAGAAGTGGGAAATTGGGAAGAACTGGTAACGTGAAGGCACTACCTCCTTCTGGAGTTTACCCACTATTCTTGATATAACTGGCCCACTTACTCCCATCTGACTGCTAACTGTCCCTGTTTTCTCCCAGCTTTCTTTCCTGCTTCATCCAACTACATATTCTTCTCTGGGATACCAACAGCTTAACAGTAGACAAAATGATACTTCCCTGCTCTCAAAATGGAAGCAACTTTCCTAATAGCAAGTGAGAAAAGCTGGAAGAGTCTTGCCAATTGCCACAGATCTGACAGAGACACGTGAGAGAGCAGGACTGTATGAATAAATGGAAAGGCAACAAATGCATTCAATACAAATACCCCTTTGGCTAGTTTGGGTAAGGTGTCCTGTCTCTGCTTCCTCCCGGCTTCTTGTGCCCCTCCTCACTGGCTTAGCATGAGACTGAGAAGCCCTTGATCAGGGTTAAGTGCTACTGAGCAACAATTAAAACATGGGTGTGTTATCATCACTGTTCTCAGACTCAAGCTGAAACACAGCACTGCACTAGATACTAGGAAGGAGAAAAACAACTGTTATAGTTAAAATCAGGACACTGTCTTTCAAGTCAGTTATTAAAAATGTGGAGAAGTTTAATTCTTTTCATGGCTGTCTCATGAAGACCTGGAAAAACACATGCTAATAAGTACATTATTAAGCTTATTAGCACAAGATAATAAAGATTAGATTAAGGGATATTGCGATTGCAACCCAAGTTCCTTCACTGAGAACAGAAATTTCATAAAGCAACAAATGTCAAGTTAGCATACAAGAATCAGAAGCTGGTAACTGAAATTGGCAAATTCAGATGTGGGGGGGAGGGAAATGTATTTTCACAGAGGCAGAATCAGCCACTGAAACAATTTATGAAGCTCAGACTTTTTTGTTTTGTTGATGGGTTTTGTTTGGTGTGGGGGGGAATAGATTCTTCTGTTTTGTTTCTGTTTGTGTTTTTTGGTTGGTTGGTCTGTTTTGTTGGGGTTTTGGTTTTTGACGGTATCATTTATCAGGCAGCAATCTAGAAATACTGTTCACATACCATGCCAGGACCTTTAAAGACACTAGCCTTGTACAGACATCAAGAGTTATAGCTGCAGTTTATTTTAGTAGCTTTGTCATATTTTTAGAATTAATAACCTTTCCTAATGAAAAGAATGTAATGAAAATAAGTTATCTAAATGTTGCTATGACACTGAAGTCAGTCAGCACATGTGACATATCAAGTCTGAAATGAAAATTAATTACTATCCAGAAAAAAAGGCAAGACTTTTATGACAGATTCTGTATGTTCTAAAATTCACAGAACTGCACTGAACAGGCTGGTGAAAAAAATAAGCTAAGTTCTATATTGAACACTGATTGATAATGAAATGCTAAAATGTGCAGCCTGAAAAAGTTCCATTTGGTGATGCTATTGGCAATAGGAAAAATCAGGTGTGCAGGCATAATTTATCATTAACACTAACTGAAGATTCATAAAATGCACATCTTTAAATGACATTACAGTGCTGCTACCCTAAATTATTGCCAAAATATCTGGGTCAGGATAAAGCAAAAATCACAACCAGACACAGCAGCTATCCACCTGTAAATAGGTAAGTGTCTAGGGAAACAAAGTTACATATCTTATGTAAGGGGCAACAATAAAACAAATATTACTTCTAATGTCATCTCAATGTTCTTGTTACATCTCTGGACAAAAGAGCGCTCTAACCAGATGGAAAGCACAAATTCAGTGTCAGATTGCTTTTTCTGTATAAGGAAACAATGTCTGCTATTAACATAATTTTTTGTGTATGCAGCTTTGACCCTTGTCCTTTCAGAAGGCTGGAACAGCACTTTACTCTATCAAATGTGCATTTTAAAAGTATTTTTCTACCTGCTCTGAACTGATTTTGATTTTCAGAAAGTTTCAGCTCTCCAGAATTTTTAGACAAAACAATGTGCAATCACATTAAGAATAATGTACAATACTAGTTCATTTAAAAAAAAAAAAAAAGACGTTAAATAGCTTTCAGCAGATATTTATAGCCAAAGTTCTGCACTGAGAATGCTGACAAGCACTCCTCGAAAAACCCTGTTCCTTGTCCTGCCACTCAATTCTGCCTGAGCTTAGGTTACCTGACAGCTACGTTAATACACATAGAAAATATACAGCTTTAAGCCATACAATAAATAAATCCCCTGGGAATGCTCAGTTCTAGTCCACAGTGAGACCAACTTGCAAACTACTTCTGTCTCTGCCACAGCACCTCCTAACTTCATAACAGTGCTGATCATTCCATATTCAAGTTTAAAAGTCACATAATCTTTTTCATGCATCCTTGAAAAAATCCCATCAGATTTGCTTTGGTATTTATCCACCACTGGAATGCTACTTATTAAGAAAAAGAAAACCAAACACAACAACAGCAACAAACACAAACAAAACCAAACCAACAAAACACAACAAGCACGCACCAAACAAACAAAGCAAAACACAACAAACATACAACCCCAAAAACCGTAACAAAGCCCAATGAAACAACCAGCTGCATTTACACAGTTTATGGAAACAATTAGGAATCCCAAATTCAGTGATAGGAGAGGCAGTTTTCTACCGACTTACATGGGTAAAAGGAACATTTCCCACTCTGCAGTAACAGAGGTAATCAATTTCTTGTTTTCCATGGTTAATTTGCTTACAGAAAGTGGAGAATCTCAGGATTAGAATTACAGTGGCTTCCTCAGATGAAATTGGAAAACCTACCAGGTGGGTTGACTTTGGCTGTCTACAGGTGCCCATCAAATTGATCCCCTACTCCCTGTCCTCAGCACAATGGGAAGAAAACAATATGAAAAACTTGTATGCTGAGATATAGGCAGATTAATAAAGAAAAAGCAAAGGCCACACATGAACGCAAAGTCAAACAAAAGGATTTACTCCCTATTTCCCATCAGCAGGTAATGGCCAGCCACTTCCTGCAATACGCAGCAGGGCTTCAGTACATATCTTAACAACGTCTTAATAATAAATGCCCCCCACATCCCCAACTCCTTTCTCTTAGCTTTTATTGCTGAGCACAATGTCCTATGCTACAGAATATCCCTTTGGGTCAGCTATTCAGCTACGTCCCCTCCCAAAGTCTTGCACACTCCCACCTTACTCGTACCCCTTTGAAGGGGTGGGAGTGGGCTGGAAAAACAGTAGTGCTCAGTAGAAACCAAAGTACTGGTATATTACCAACACTATTCTAGCTGCAAATACAAAGCTCAGCTCTATGATGGTTGCTATGGGAAAAGCTAACTCAGCCAAACCCCTCCAAACTACAGACATTATTTTCTCTTATTTCTTTTCAGGAAATGTTCATGATACTATATTTTATCAACAGGCATCATTTTAGAAGTAATTCTATTGTCCAAAATTAACATTAGTCTAAACCAAATTTATTTATTATCCTGCAACACTTGTTTTAAAACATCCCAACAGAGATCACAATAGAAAACTACTTGAGAACACACTGGTGCTTTTTGATTCTCCATTGATGATTTTTGTATGGAATACTTCTGTATAGTCGATAGCATAATATATTAACACTGCAAGAGTCACTGTCTTTGAGTTATGGTATACATTCCTTTATTTCTTCCAGAAATCAAGTTTTAATGGCACTTAACACAGCTACAAAAATTGTTACATAACAAGTCACTGAATAAAGACAACAGACCTTCCTGTACACTAAACAAACAACAGTCTGATCTTAAAATCACAAGGTGTTGACCTCCTAGATATTCAGAACCAAGCCAAGAAATCTGACACTGGAAACAAAAGGAAAAACAAAAATGTACTGGCTGTTAGTCTGCTGTTTATTTTCAGTTTTCTATTATTTTAAACTATTCTGGATGACCAAGTTTCACCTGCCTTATGTTTCCAGCAATTTTTCTTTTGGTAGCTTGGGGAAAACAAACAAAATGTAGTAACATTTCTTCACCCTACTGGGGCGAGGCCATTTCTTCACTGCAGTCACATCCTACTACCCTCTTTTTTCACACAGAGCCTGGATTGCTTGAACTTAAGCTCTTCTACAACAAGAATTTAAATGAGTTTATTTACTATTAAAGTTTCCAAGAGGTTTCCACCTTACTACCTACCCCTCACTACTTGCCTTTTCAGTTACACCTGCTCTATAGGACAGTAGAATTTGTAGAAAGAACCGATATAGCTAGAAAAACCAAGGCACACAGGATTTCAGGAATGCGAGCACATCAAGTGCTCCAGTCTGTTTCATTTTAATTCAGTATTTCACTTTGCTTAAAACATGATTCCTGTCTTCCAAATAGTGCCTTTTACACCCTTAGCATTATAGCTACAGCCTGCTACAATGATACCTCTTAACTGCTTAAGAAGCAACTTGAAAAATGCTCATGATACCTGCCAAGTAGATACAATAATGGCTGTTAACGGCAGCACCGACCCCTGGTTTTTCAAGAGCTAGATGAAGTCACCAAGATGTCCCCTTAAGACAGCTGCTAACACCTAACAAGCAGCTTTATACGAGAGCTCTGCATCTTTAAATCATTCATTTTACGTGGCAACCACTTTAACAGTAAAAGTATTTAGGAATCTTATTTGAGAACTGGAAAAAAGCAGGAAAAACAAGTGAGAGGGAAGAGGCCCACAGTCTTAAAACCAGAGTCTTATGAAAAAGGACTACTAGCAATCATTGAGCTGCTATATGTTAAGAAGTAACCATATTTGTTTGTTCTTTCTCACACTCAGAGTTCATGTTACCATTGCCCCTTTTGAGCGTATGGTATCAATCTTACCCCTGTACTATAAAAACTCTTGAAACTTTCAACAACATAAGTAGAATCAGAAAATCATTTAGCTTGGAAGGGTCACCACTGAAGAATCATTTAGGCTGGCCCAGGATCACATGCAATCAGGTTTCAGTATCTCCAAGGATGGAGATTCCACAATCTCTGCAGGCAACCTGTGCAGTGCTTACTTACCTGCACAGAATAAAACCAAAAAGAAACCAGCCAAATTAAAAACACAAAACCAAAAAAAACAAAAAAACCACCACAGGCAGAAAGCCAGTGAAAAATCAGAAAAAAAATTATTATGGTATCTAAATAAAACCAATGTGAAACTAACCTGATGCCATACAGATTCCGGACAGCCTCATTTCCATCTTCTCCCAGTTGAATGGCTTGAATTTGTAGTAATTTCAAAATAGTTTTTACTAAACCATGTACATTCCTGTTGATAAAGAGACATACGTTACTGTCATATGTAGTTACGTTAGTTGATTCTTCCATAAAAGAAGGAATCCAGGAAGAAAACTGACACTCCAGAATCCTAGAGTTCTCCTTAAGGACCTCCTCACATCTGCCTACACAAGTTGTAAATCCATGTGTCCTTGTTCTCCTTTTCATTTAACAAGCAACACAGCAGGAAGTATAATTAATGCATCAATTAAAACTTTCGATGGTTTGATTCTACTGTATCTTACAACCATATTTGCTGTCTCCAGCTTAACTGAAACTGGTGCTTTTAACATGCTAAAAACTTTTCTTTGAATGAAAGTATATAGGTAAACATCACAAATTTCCACCATTCTACTGTCTAGGAAGCAAAAGCCAGAGAAATCATGCTGTCAGAAAAGACACTTCGACACCTAGCTTCTGCTGACTTTTGATCTCAGGAGCCAAGGACTATAAAAATGAAGTACATACAGCTACTTTATCTTCCTCCTCCTATCTTGTTTAATTGAACATTCAGGAAAAATTAAGGAACAACAGTATTTCTCAAATTTGGTAGGAATTTCCATATTCTGCTGGAGAGACACCAATGAAATCAATGAAGTCCACCACAAAGGGTGAAAAAAAGCCTCTGTGACCATGCAGTAAAAAGCTTAAGTATGCAGTTTACTACTGGTTGGCTGAACTTACGAGGACAAAAGTACAAGTAACAAAATTTTGCTCTCTTCTTCATAAAGTGTTTTTTTCACACCTTTCCAACCAGATCATGCCAAATACAACACAAGTCCCTCAAGAAAATAGCCTGGATTCTATAATGAAAACACATTTTTTGCAAGGTGAAAATGTAGAAGCAGAGAAGTAGAAAAAGCCATGGTCAATGTTTTGACTTTTCATCTAGAACATGTTATACAATTGCATCATCACCCCTTAAAAATCAATTAGACAGTATACTTCTAAAAATAAACAAACCATAATTACTCCTCACTTTATTCACATAACAAACAGAAAGAGCTAATACAATTGTAAGAGAGAGTCATGCAACAAAATGTTACTTCTATCACACAGTGCATGATAAGGAAGGAAAAGGAGAATTGGGTGCTGTTCCTTTTTTTGCTTTGGAGTTTTGAGCTTTTCTGCGGGTTGGTGGGTTTTTTTGGCATTTTTTTTTGGGGGGGGATGGGGTTGGTGGGGTTTTGGTTGGTTTGTTTGTTTTGGGGAGTTTTGCCCTTTTTTTACCCTTTTTCTTTTTCCTTTTTTTTTTTTTTTTTTTTTTTTTTTTTTTTTTTTTTTTTTTTTTTTTTTTTTTTTTT
>NDXB01020972.1:0-17618 GCA_002631895.1 Agapornis roseicollis
ATGCAGCCCAGGATACAGTTGGCTTTCTGGGCTGCAAGTGCACACTGAAGCTGGCTCATGTTCGTTTTCTCATTGACCACCACCCCCAAGCCCTTCTCCACAGGGCTGCTCTGAATCTCTGCTCTACCCAACCTGTAGCTGTGCCTGGGATTGCTCCGACCCAGGTGTAGGACCTTGCATTTGTCATGGTTAAACTTCATGAGGTTGGCATGTAAGATTCTTCCCCTATGAAGAAGATAAGAACTCCAGGACCAAGAGGTACACACAAACACATGAGAGCATCATTTTCACATCCATGTTAGGGATTTGACAGTAGCTACCACGCTTTCTACAAAATTGTTACCTTAGGTCCCAGAAAGAAAGGTCACATTCTCTGCTGCCACAGATCCAAATCCCACCCACACACATCCATAAAACACGCCATACACACTTTAATACTACATTGTACATAATCTTCTAGCAACAACTTTAAATAAAATAACAGATTTGGCTGACACCATGCTTGAGTGTTTGTGTGCAGATGCCGATGCTTGACTACAACTGGTTACATCTGTCTGTGCCTGTCCATGCTCTACAACTCTTTGGTATCATCTTTAATTATACCACATTGCCTTTTCTATGGATTCTCAATTGTGGATTCCAAATCTCATACAGGGTGGAAAAAAGATTATGTCCTGTCTGTATAACAAGTGAAGCTTTTGTGGAACATTTGCTTCTGAAGACAGAAAATAAACAAAAAAAAAACCAAAACAAAACAAAAAAAAAACCAAACAAAAAAAAAAAAACCAAACAAAAAAAAAAAAACCAAACAAAAAAAAAAAAACCAAACAAAAAAAAAAAAACCAAACAAAAAAAAAAAAACCAAACAAAAAAAAAAAAACCAAACAAAAAAAAAAAAACCAAACAAAAAAAAAAAAACCAAACAAAAAAAAAAAAACCAAACAAAAAAAAAAAAACCAAACAAAAAAAAAAAAACCAAACAAAAAAAAAAAAACCAAACAAAAAAAAAAAAACCAAACAAAAAAAAAAAAACCAAACAAAAAAAAAAAAACCAAACAAAAAAAAAAAAACCAAACAAAAAAAAAAAAACCAAACAAAAAAAAAAAAACCAAACAAAAAAAAAAAAACCAAACAAAAAAAAAAAAACCAAACAAAAAAAAAAAAACCAAACAAAAAAAAAAAAACCAAACAAAAAAAAAAAAACCAAACAAAAAAAAAAAAAAAAAAAAAAACAAAAAAAAAAAACCAACACCAACAAACCAAGAATAAAAAGGTCTTGGAAGAGTGCAAGTGAGTATTGGTTAGATTTCATTATGCTTTAAAGAAGAAACAAAGAAATAAAATCTGAGCATTGTTTTCTCACTCTCTCTCATGTGAAACATGAAAAAATCGAGACCTGGAAGTGCTTGGCTGCTCAAGTGCAACACCTTACACTGGAAGCCGTGGCTGCTGAGCTCAGGAGGAGGAACAGCAAACACAAGCATTCCCAGCTCCCTCCTTGGCTGAGTATTGCCTCACAGAAGTCAAAGACTCAGATTCATCTTCCCACTCCATAAATTTGGGATAATAATATTTGCTTATCTCCCAAAGTAATTGCAAAGCTACTTTTAGAAACTACAGTGGCTTAGGACAAGAGGGAAATTAATTCCCTCTTATGCCCTAGGTTTAGATGGTTTGCCATCCACAAAGCATACGCCCTGTGTCTGATAATCAAGGTAAAAGTATAACGAGCAGCTGCATAACACCTAAATCACCACCCATCTCGTAGGTCGAATGTGAAGGAGGAGCAGCCAGACCCACCCCAACACCTACACACGAGGCCAAGAACTAAGCTCACAACCTTGTTCCTCACATCTTCCACTGCTGGGGACTGGATCCCTTGCCACATGCAACTCCACACACCGCAGCAGCCTCCAGCACATCTCTCACACCATTTTCGTCCTCGCAAATTAAAAGTTACGTTCACTGAGCAACGAGGAGCCATGCCTCTAAAAGGGCTCGGCGTGAGGCGTTCACCCTCGATACCAGCTCAACCAGTTTGCTGCCCGGGTTGGCCGACCAGCACAGGCAGGCCCAGGCACCGCTGAAAATGAGGTTTATAAATCGCTCGCTCCCCGCTCTCCACTCCGGGGCAAACCCAAGCTGCCGCGCGCCCCGCGGCACCGCCGGCGGGGGGGGGAAATCGCGGCGGCACACACGGCTGCCGGGCGAGCCCAACCCGCCACACAAAAGCCACCTCATGGCAAACACCTCCCGCACCACTGAGCCGACACCAAGGGAAGGGGCACGCCTGGGGCCTCGGGCCAGACCTTCTGCGTCCCCCGCAGAGCCACCATCCGCCGGCTGCCCGCGGCTCCGGCTACTCCCGCGACTCCCCCCGAGGAAAGCCCGCCTCATCACCCGCAGGGCCGGGGCCGACCCCCTCCGAGCCCCACAGTGACCCCGTGCCCGGCCCGAGATAGCGGCGGGACCCTTCCGCCGCCGCCCATCCAGCGCCGTGCCGGCCAGCACCTGCCGGGCGTGCGGAGGAGTGACCCTCGCCGGCTCCGTCAGCCCCGGCCCGAAGACGGAAGGGAAGGGACGGGACAGCGCAGGGGGTAGCTGAGGAAGGAAAGAAGGCAGAAAGGCGGACGGGCGGACGAACCACCGCCCTCCGGCACCGTGCGGGGCCACAGACTTATCCCCTTACCTGTCGCCCGCGGGTAGCTGCGCGCAGCCCCCGACTCCGCCATCTTCCTCAGCCGGTGCCCACCACCGCTGCCTCCCGCTGCCGCCGCTCCGGTCCGCGGCGCTCAGTGGCCGCCGCACAGGCGCACTGCCCACCCCGCGGCACCTGACACGGCGCGGCAGGCGGGCGGGGAGGAGCGGGAGCAGGGCCGGGCACTGCAGCCGACGACAGGCTGGTGCCGCTCGGCGGCGGCGTCTTACCCGGTGCTGCCTGCGCTGGGTGGGAGCGGCTCCCGCACCGCCAGGTGCTGCCGCTGCCCCGCCCCGCCGGTCGTTACTCGGTGGAGCGGAGTTTCACGCCGGTCCCTGCAGCACCTTGGCCGGCGGAACGGAGAGAGCCGGGTTTGGCTGCGGGGACCACCGGGGTGTCAGTTCGTGTCGGGAGGCTGTGCCCCTTAGGCGGGGCAGCGCGGCCGAAGCTGTGCGTTAGTAACCAGGCACATTTAATAGGTTTATCTCCGAGAGCCAAGCCGCATGCCCCTGTCTTTGCTGGAGGTCCTGCCGATTTTTCCATCCAGGAGGCTGTGTGTGCCGTTTGCAGCTATGTGCTGCCTCGGTTGGAGTGATGGCACTGGAGAAAGGCAGGATCGTGCCTTCCTAGTCCAACTTCTTCTAGAGGTTCCATCCCAAGGTCATGCCCAGGCACAGGCCTAAGGATGCCCTTCAGGCTGGGCTTGGCCGCCATTTTGCACTCAGTTTTGGAAGAGGACAGATAAGAAATATACGCTTTTTGTCTATTGGGCATTTATATGCTAGCAGTTAAAAAAACAAAACAAAACAAAACCACAAAAAAAACCCAGAACAAACAGAAAGCTCACTGAGAAGTTGAACACACAATTTGCCCATTTGTTGTTCTCCTGCCTTCCCTTTCCTGCTGCTTCTTGGCCATGTGGGAACAGCTGAAGTGCCTCAGGGACACACAGGGACTGTGGGCATGGGGCAGCTCCTGCTTCATTGTCCTGAGGTATCACTAGAACCAATCCTAGGTGCCAAACACCTTACTGCCTCCTCTGCAATGCCAGTTTAGCAAAACTGAAATTTAAAACATATTTAATGCTCCCATTTTCCATTCTTAGTCCTTCTGTTATTTTTGTCTAGTAATTATATCATTTTTTACTTGAAAATAGAGACCATGGTCAATATAAGGGAGTAGAGGAAGAAAGTATTTTCTGTTCAGGTTTTTTTGGAAAGCATTTTCTTTGGTATGCCCAAATAAGAAGAACATGATGGAGTCCAGGGGAGGGCCAAAAAGATGATCAGAGGGCTGGAGCATGTCTCCTATGAAGGCAGGCTGAGAGAGTTGGGCTTGTTCGGTCAGGAGAAGAGAAGGCTCTGGGGAGACCTTAGAGCAGCTTCCAGTACATGAAAGGGGGCTACAAGGAATCTAGAGAGGGGCTGTTTGGGAGGGCCTGTAGCAACAGTGGCTTTAAACAAGAAGAGAATAAGTTTGGATTTGGAAGAAATTCTTCCCTGTAAGGGTTGTGAGGCCCTTGCACAGGGTGCCTAGAGAAGCTGTGGATGCCTCATCCGTGGCAGTGTTCAAGGCTAGGTTGATGGGGCTTAGAGCAACCTTGTCCAGTGGAAGGTGTCGCTGGCCATGGCAAGGGGGCTGGAACTGAATGATCTTAAAGTCCTTTCCAACCCAAACCATTCTGTGATTCTGCAATTTTATGATGTGTCTCCCAGTAAATTGCTATTTCTTATTAAATGGCCCTGGGGCTGATCAACAATTTGTCTTCCATCTGTACATTCAAGTGGTGTCCTTATGTTGGGGTTCACACATCCCAATAAAAGTTTTAACTAGACATACTTAGTTTTTGTTGGTGTATATATAGTAACAGTTATTCCAAACACTACTTTAGCATTGAAATACTTCATTTTCATTGTTTATAACTGTGCCACTTGTAAAAGTGCTAACTGACATTTTCATGCCAGCTGTTTTTCAGGCTAAACTTCTGCCAAGTGCCTCCACTTAAAATTATTCTACCTATATAAAGATGAAATTGTACTGTTTTGCTCATGTTACGGAAGAAGAATCCTACCTGTCTTACTGTAGCTGTGCCTCATGATTTCCAGAGGCTCCTTTGGCAACAAAACCGAAAGAAGGATGACTCTCCTGTAGTCTTAATTAATCTCCAGCCTATTGGTGCCTCACATACATGCAGGAAAGAAAGCTGGTTTCAGTGCAAGTTACATGGTCTTAGTGCTGAGGGAACGGGAACAGAGAATATGAGATTCCAGGACTGGGAATTAGGAAAGCAGGGAATGGATGTGAGGATAGTAAGGAACAGGAAAAGATGCAAGAGTATAGCCAGAAGCTGGAGAAGGAAGTATGAGGGTCTCAGCAAGGAGGATATTTGGGCAGGAGGCAGTGGCTGGATGAAGGAAGACTAATAGGACCACAGGAGAACCTGCCTCAGGGAATGTGAGCCTACCAGTGCTGGCTCTCAAGTGGTCATGGACCCTATGAGCACAGTGTGTGACATGGAGGAATAAGTAGTCTCCTGTGACTGTAATCTCCTTTGATAGCTGGCTGTCAGCCTCACCAGTATTCAGTCTGGTAGTCACACAGTGAAAAAGATTTTAAAGGAAACATAAGAAAACGATATATAAAACATTAAAGCTCCAAAGACAAAATCTTCCCTAGAATATTGTATGTAGTATGTGATATGAGTCAGTTTTTAAATTACCTTTCCACTGTGTTTTTTTCCACAAGCCTCCTGCTTGATGCAAAGGATGTTTTTAATTAATGTAAGTTCTTCAGTGTTTCTCTTCATTTTCATCATGTAAAGTGGAACCTTTCATGTCATATTCACTGTATATTCTTTAAACCCTGCCTTGAAGGCAGGTTAATTAATTTCCATGATGGCTTTACTGTGGTACTCTTATAACTCCTTCAAGCATTATAAATTTAACTTTATAACAGCCTTCTAAGTTGAAGTAGTACTATTATCATATTTTACACACAAGAAAGAACTAACAGAAGGTATTGTATCTGGAGTTGTCTGTAATCGTTTGTTAATTCTTTTATATTGTGGAACTTGGCAAATTGTTTTAAAGCAGGGAATACTGGGTTTAATACAGTCTGCACCTACCAGCGTCTAAGAAACAAGACTATAACTGTTCTTGTTCAGGTTAGACTTTAAATATGTTGAGGGTCTTCAAGCACTAGGTGTAGTGGGTCACTTATAGTCTACAAAGCTTTGGTATGCACTTACACCTGTGTAAGTGCATAGTAGCTCCAGGAGTCAGGAGCTAGTTTCAGACATACCTGTGTATCCTTCTTTATGACAGATAGAGGAACTTTAGGGAATATTTTAATCTTCAAAGTTTAAAAAGGAAGTTATAAACTGTTTGATTGTGCCGATACTTCACAGAACGAAATTATCTTCTTGACTAAGTAGCTAAAGGAGCTTTTCCAGTGGTGATGGGACTACAGCCAGTGCCTGCATGCTCAGTTGGAGATGTCACCATGTCCTTCTACAACTCTCTACCACCACCTTGCTCTACTGTCCCATCACATCACACTAATGGAAACTGTCCTAGAGGCAGCATGTCACCAGGAACAATGTGAGGCTCCACTTTCAGTGGTAGGGGAAGGCACATATAACCTGACAGCCCTACAGCCTTGGGGAGCTGAGGCATGGATTTTACCCCTAGGAGCAGGAGCATGAATTATCACAGTGCTGCCTGTGAGAACAGGTCGATGGGAAGGTAGAGGCTGGCTGTGTGCTGGGCTGCAGCCAGCCTTTTATCATCAGCTGTCTGGCATGAATTGTAAGGCAATGTGGGAATTCTCCCAAGCACAGCTTCATCTCCCAAACACAACATCACACTGAGCCCTCTGATTGGGAAGGTGTTTTATTGAAGATACTTAGGTTATTCTGCTTTCTTCACCTGATGCCTAGTTTGTCCTCCTGTGAATGGAACTCTGATAATATTTGTTCCAGATTGTTGTATTTTAAAGCATTTTTCTTTCTTTCATAGTGTGTTGTGCACTGTTAAAATCAATACTACTTTGGGTTTCTTTTCTGGAAAACAGTTTTCTTCTCTTACCATGCATTTTCTACAGGTACTGTATTTAAACAGGTTTGTGCAAATATTCATACATGAGCTACAGTAGGTGTTGGTCCACCTAAGTCTGGGAAAATCTCAGGTGAATCTGCAGAGAGATGAAGTCAGTTAAGGATGCAGACAGAAGGAAGCTGGAGGGACTCCTAGTTTTGCCACCTTATAGACATTAAAATAAAAGTTGGCAAAAGTGTACAATTATTTGAAAATCTTCTTTTTTCAGTGTTTTTTTTATATCTTGTGGTTTTACCTATGCGACCAAAGCCTACCCCTAGAAATCTATCCCTAGAGATGCTTCTGAGGGAGACAGAACAGTGAGCCTTGAGAAAACTGGCCCAATACGTGATGGTCCACAGTTTCAGCTCTAGTTTGCCACTTTGAATCAACAGCCAACAAGTCGAGAACCCAAAGAAGTGAGGCAAACAGAATGGCTGCCTGTGGTATTTCAGTTAAAGTGATTGGCCCAGCTTCACGTGAACACTGCATGTCAAAGATAGGAAATCCTATCAATCCTAGGCGATATTTATCTGCTTTAAGTTCAAAATCAACCTTCATAGAACCTTAAACTCCTCAAAGTCCAGTGACTTATAACTCATGAATGAAATTAAGTGCTTGAAATTGAGTACTTGAAATTGAGTGCTTGCACTGCTGTATTTTTACAGACGATACACATATGTCTGAAGAGAAATACTCCTCTTCATCAGGTAACTGTGTCCGAGAAAAACAACATGACTCAGAAGTTAAAAAGAGTGTTTTAACACATATATCAGAAACTGAAAAAAAGGTTGTGGGTATGACTAATTATAGTTATTCATGATTGTTGAAACATTAACTCACCACC
This sequence comes from Agapornis roseicollis, assembly GCA_002631895.1. Taxonomy (NCBI): domain Eukaryota; kingdom Metazoa; phylum Chordata; class Aves; order Psittaciformes; family Psittacidae; genus Agapornis; species Agapornis roseicollis. Next base: position 7,640 of record NDXB01020972.1, read on the forward strand.
TTAAGCATTCTTCTAAAATAGATCATAAATCATAATCATACTTAGCTATTGAGAAACTAGGTTTACAGATGACAGAAATGCTCATGGACTAGTTGGCTGATAAGAAATCTTCCTCATGAGGGATCAGTCTTACACAAAAAATGCATGGGCGCTGAGTCAATAAACTGAGGCACAGTATGATAACTGAGCATATAAAATGTGTTATCACAGCTAAATATCAACAGTAAAACACTGCTCTGTTTCAAAACCACAAATTTGAAATCAAAAGTCATAGTTGTATTTCTAAAGGAATTCTACCTTTTAGTCAGGAATTTGACTGGTGAAATGGCTTTGATTTCTGTTTGTCTCTCACTGTCTGACAACGCATGGGCGGAATATCCACAGGAATTAAGGTATCTTTTTAAGTTCCCTTGACTGAAGAGCAGGACCAATGTGTAGCTAGCTCAGTCTGGCATCTGTCTGCTTTATTTTTGAGTACTTACATAGCTAAGAAGTGTCATTCAGTGAATAATATCAGCCTAATGTTAAAATAACTTTTTGGATGAATCATAATAGGTTGCTTTTGTATTTGTCATTTAGCATGCAAAACTTGTATTAGTTGTTCTCCACTTGAAAATATACATTAAAACTCACCTACATTGTTAAATCACACATTTTCTACCCCACTGTCCTATCCCATGTATGATTTTTTTATACTCACAGAATGCCTTGAACTAGGAGCATACTCTCACTTGCCTTATGCATTCATGTTATCTTCTGAAGTTCAGCTGGAGCTACTTGATTTAGAACTAATGGGGTCAATCTTCACAAAAATAAGTTAAAACAGAGAAAGAGAGGAGCTCTCTCATCACCTTGTGTTTGTTTTTTACTGACAGCACAGGCATTTGAAGTCATGTACAAACATAGCCCTGCCTACACACCCTGCTTTGCTGAGCATGGTAATTGAATAAACAGTAGTTGAGTGCCCCACAAACCTATTTCACACCTGATTTAAGGTGAATGTTTTTTTCATACTTTTTCACCAGTGTTCCATTTATAGGGTTGATGCATATTCTTTCTCCAGTTCTCCCAGAAATAAGGCCTTCCTTATTTACCACCAAATACTTTCTCTTCTATTCCACATTCAAAACCTTGTAAGCCGTGAATCTTAGGAGCTTTCTTACTGATTTATTTTCAGTTCTGTAGCTGGGTATCTTTGGGAAATGTGAACAAGTTAGATTTTGATGAATTTTGGATTGCTTTTGATTCTGGGATAAAACTAAAGGTTCTTTACTGCAGTATTAGGCAAAGAAAAGGCAAAAGCTCTGTTAGCTATTCATGCTTTAACAGGATGTGACACGGTCTTAGCATTTGCTGGGAGAGGCAGGAGAAGATAAGTCTTGCTTAGGAAGGAAAGAATGTCTGCCCTGCAGCCATAGAAACGTTTCTCCATTTCTCTTCACCACCTGCTGCAGTGATTGATATTTGCCTGAAGGATTTGCAGTTATTTGTAATATTTTTGTTTAACTGCACCAGTGTACTTTTCCAGGAAGAGGAGCATTCTTTCCCAGTGGTACAGCATCTATTCATATAGGGACAACTACATTATATTCATATATGATAGAAGCATGGACAGGAACATATCTACATCAGATCGATAATAAGCTGTTCTCAAGGTTATGGAATATCAAATCCTAAGATATTTCTACCCTGATTGAATGAATGCCTAAAATAGCATCAAACTAATTAAGTTTAGTTATCATTGAATAATAACTGTACAGCAGCAGATGGCAGTCAATAGAGTTTTTTACTTTTTTGGTTAAACTAGCATCATGTGTATAATAGATTAAGTCACATTGAAGGGAAGTCTGACTACCCTAAGGATGCAAAACCTCTTGGAACATATAGACCAGGTAGGACCAAGAAGCCATGTGGTCTTGACACTACATAAATTTATGACATGTACAGAGGACTATATATAGGAGGTGCCATGTGAACATCAGGAAAAACTTCTTTACTGTGAGAGTGACAGAGCACTGGAAAAGGTTGCCCAGGGGGGTTGTGGAATCTCCTACGTTGGAGATATTCAAAGCCCGCCTGGACAAGTTCCTGTGTGATGTAATTTAGGTTACCCTGCTCTCGCAGGGGGGTTGGACTAGGTGATCTTTCAAGGTCCCTTCCAACCCTTAGGATTCTGTGATTCTGTGATTCTGTGACTATGCCTCACACTTACAGTGAGACCTTTGGCATGCTCTCTGCTCACCCTTGTCTGTATGCCTGGTAAGTCTAATGCCTCAGCCTTTCTGAGAACTATCCATAAGATAACCTTGGGAGGGACTTGATAATTTGAGGAGAGAAGTCAGTGTGTGTTAGGTATGCTTTCACAACTAAACTTTTCACATTATTTTTTTAATTCACAAACAGTGATTCATGACAGAAACAGGTGTCACTTAAGAATATACTTAATACCTGCCCTGCATAGGAAAATAGAAGATGAATTCTGATTGTTTTTATTGAAAAAGAGAGAAGGAACATTGTAAAAGATGGGGAGTTTATTTACTTTCATAATCAATTTTCATTCTTCCTTAACTTCCACAGACTGCAGTAGTTATTCATGCGTGTGACTTGGCACACTCAAGCATACAGAATGCAATGCTGGTCACACTGATTCTGTGATTGCTTCAAAGCAAGATAAAACAGACTGTGCCTGTAGATACCTACAGTCTAAAGGTCTCCTGGTTATTAAAATGAGACCAATAATTTTGAAGCAATTAATGTTTGAAAAATGGCTGAGCTGAGCCTCAAATCAATGAGTATAAAATATTACACTGAACATTTTAACATAAAACTAGATGGTCTATTGACAAAACTTGCTCATCAAGAATGAAATGGATCTTCAGGCTGAGCTCCACTGACTTCAACACAGTTACAACAAATTACACAGTCTGCCTCTGAACAGGAAAAATATTTCTTTTTATAATGTATAAACATTCAAAAAAGAAATCTCAAGTATATGTGCTAAAAAGAAAAAATAACTTTATAGAAGTCTCACAGAGATGTATTTAGATGGTTGTCAGCATTTCAAAACTTGAGTAAACATCAGATATTAATCAAACATTAACTTACCTTAATTTCATAGGTTAAAAGTCATTCCCATGTATGATTGCGGATCAATTTTCTGACTCCCTGCCAATCCAGCAATTCATGGAACGTGCTGCTTCCTGTAAATTTGAATTTAACAGGAATTACACCTAAGCAAACACAGTGAATGCATTTTGTAAATGTTTACAAACCTTTGCAACCAGCATAAAAGGACCAAAATATAAAATAAAATAATCTGGTAATTGCTAATGAGTTATTAAAAATAGCCATGACAGACTCTGTGGCAATAATATGGTACCAAATGCTAAATGCTGGTTTTGCCGTCATTTAGTGTGTTAGTAAAATCTCTCTCTTTGAAAATTAGTCTCTCTACCCCCCCCACCTCTGACCACCAAAAATCAGGTCTAATTACATCTAGTATGCATTTTGTAATATCCCCCTTTTTTTTGTTTCTACTCTAGGTCAGAAAATTCAACGTTTGCTTTTAAATGAATTTATGATATTTATGAGAGAAGTTATTTACTCGAGTCTTCAAGCTCAATTTGAAGATACAACCTGATGCAACTAACCCAGCTAGTTGGAAAACAAAATAAGATGGCTAACCCAGTATTTTTATTCAGAGAGAATTCTGCCATTTCAGAATGTCTTTTCATTCCAAATCAAAGTAGTGGAAATTACTGGTAGTTAAAAAATTTTTAAGGATTCTGCATTTTTCCTCCTAGCAATATGACAAAGTTTTCATAGCACTCTTGCATGTCTTGTTACTACAGCGTAGTGATCCAATAGCACATCTAGAAACAGGTAGGTCTTCCAATCTGGGGACTTAAATTTTCCGTATTTATAGATACTAAGGGTGCTTCTCTTCTTTTCCAAATGACATGACGGATCTAAATCCTGTCTAAATCCAACCTTAGGCTCTTTTTGATATTGCAGGCTCTCTTCATTAGGGACTGTAGTGATAGGACAAGGGGTAATGGGTTCAAACTTAAACAGGGAAAGTTTAGATTGGATATAAGGAAGAAATTCTTTCCTGTTAGGGTGGTGAGGCACTGGAATGGGTTGACCAGGAAGGTTGTGAATGCTCCATCCCTGGCAGTGTTCAAGGCCAGGTTGGATGAAGCCTTGGGTGACATGGTTTAGTGTGAGGTGTCCCTGCTTATGGCAGGGGGGTTGGAACTAGATGATCTTAAGGTCTTTTCCAACCCTAACTTTCTATGATTCTATGATACTTCAGTACAATATTTTTCTACCTTCTTCTAAAGAATTTTAACTCAAACATGATCCACNGGTTTAGTGTGAGGTGTCCCTGCTTATGGCAGGGGGGTTGGAACTAGATGATCTTAAGGTCTTTTCCAACCCTAACTTTCTATGATTCTATGATACTTCAGTACAATATTTTTCTACCTTCTTCTAAAGAATTTTAACTCAAACATGATCCACACTATACATAGCATCCCTTTCATTTTTCTGAAGTCATTAATGCATAATACTATTTCACCATCTTTATTTTTCTCTTCTGTCTTTCCTAAATGATGCATATACTTCTATCCTGATATTCCAGCCACAACTGCTAATCCTCCAGAGGTCTCTGTACTAGCTAGTTTCACATTCTTACTGACCTGTTATGGATCCTCTCTTTTGTTGTGCTAATGTAATAGATTCATACTGGCCATCACAAGAGGCTAATTTTTAGCCAGTATTTTCCCACTGTCTATTAGCCAGTAAGTGCTCTTATCAGTAGTGGCACTTCCTCTGATCCGCTGATATTTCTGTCTCACTGCATTATCCTCATGCAGATTAAATGATTCTTTCCCAGCTTTGTTCCCTACTTCTAACTTTAAGATCTTACCAATCAAATTAATCTTAATCCAAGTCCTTAATTCAAACTGGTGTATAATCCTCTTCCAAAAAATGTTTCCCAGTGGCAGACCAACCCTAAACCTTCCTACAGGGTGATTTGTTGGTCTTCACTGTCTGGTTACATCTTTCTTCTGAGTCTTTAAAAATCAGAAGAATTCCATTCCATTTTTATTAGTATTGGTATTTGTATTAATCACAACTAACTGGGCTGTAATTTCAGACATCTTTTCCATGTCTTCTTACTAGCAGACAATTGCTTCAGCAGTTGGAGCAGTTTTAACATGTTCATTCATGAGCCTTGACCTACTGGGGCAGAGGTGTGCAAGAGTCAGAAAGACCATCTCCTATGTGGTTTAGATTAGCCAAACTAAATAAAATTATTTCAACATCTTAAGCAAACCACTACCACTTGACTCACACACACACACACACACACACACACAGAGCAGTGTTAGGTACCTAGTGTCAAAATCGGGAAGACCAAAGCCCAGGGGTAGCTGATATGGCTAAGGGGCCCTGGTTGGAGCAGGACAGATTCTGTAAGAATGCTAATTGCAAAAGCAAGTTCAAGGAAAATGAGTTTCTGGCGATGAAAGCCTCTAGTGCCAACAGGTGTTGTTGCAAAAGCTGGTGAACTCAGTGCCTTTCTTCTGCCTCTGTCTTCACACTCAAAGCCAACTCCCAGACTCCCAACTCCATGTATGGGCACAATTGGAGAAGGAACTGGGTAGGCAGCAGTGGAGGAGCAACAGGTTAGAGAAACTGGATGTATTCAAATCCATCGGGCTGGACGGGAATAAGCCCAAGCTAATGGAGGACCTGGTGGGCTTGAGTGTGAGGTTACTGTCTATCTTTAAAGAAGGCATGAAGGAGGACTTCAGAAACTATATGCCAGTCGGTTTCACCTCAGCCAGTGGAAAGATCAGGGAGCACATAATCAGAGCAGTCAGCCCAGGAAGGCAAACTGTGTTTGACCTGCCTGATTCCCTGCTATGATAACATGAGTGGCTCTGTGGGCAGGGACAGAGTGATGGGTGTAACATACCTTAACCTGAATACAGCTTTTGACACCACCTTCCCCAGCCTTCCTCTCTGGAAACAGCAGAAGCATCAACTGGACAAACAGACTGTTTAGATGACTTGAAAACTGGCAGTAAGGGTAGCAGTCAGTAATTCAACATTTTGCTGGTAAGCTGGGGTCAATATTGGCACCCTTATCCAGTGCCTTCATTAGCAACCTGGCCTGCAATGCAGAGCTTGTTCTAAGCATATCTGCACATGATTCTAAGTTAGGGTAAATGGTTGCTGATTCAACCCCAAAGAACTCTGAAAATCTTAAGGATTGGATGGAGACATCATGATACTTATGATGTTCTGCACCTGGGATGGCTGGAATAACCCCATGTTTGGGTATAGGTTGGGAAGTGGCTGAGTAGGTCATAGTCCTGTGGGTTACAGTGCACACTGGGCTGGATGTGAACCTGTGGCATGCCTTTCTGAAAGAAGGTATGTACTGAGTTACATTATAAGTGTGGCCAGCACATCAAGGGAAATTTCTCTGCTTGGTACTGGTGAAGCCATACCTGATATAACTGAAATAGGGTTTAGTTTTGGATACCTGTGCTCCAGAGAGACATGGTGAAAGTCAGTGGAGGGTGAATAAGAAAACTATTGAAGAGGGGCTGAAGGAGTTGGATTTACTTAGCATGGTGAAAAGGAAGCTAAGACGTAACATAATACCAGCCTGTTTGGAGGATTATTAACAAAACTGACAGAACCAAACTCTTCCTGCTACTGCTGATCTAACAGAGCAATTGCCACAGTTTACAACTTGGAAGGTTCAGACTGGGTATATGAAAATAAAATCAACCAGAAGGTAGCTGGGTACTAGAATAGGTTGTCCAGAGGGGTGGAGGAATCTCTGTCACTGGGGCTTTTCAAGACTTGGCCAAAACCAAGAGTGACATAATTTAGTCATGAGATGGTCCAACTAAGAGACAACCTTCAGAGGAGACTTCCAACCAATATTTTTATTCTCTTGCAGCAGGTCTCGCAACATCTTATTAATAAGGCCCTATTATTAAAATAATCTATTGATTAACTTGTTTGTTTTCATGAGCAGTGGCAGAAGATTGTCACCTAGCCTGTTTGAAGAGAGAAGATTCAACAGATGGGAAATACGTTGGTGAGTTGCATTGCATAAGTGAGACAACACCTCTTATCATCCCACTTTATGGAAATAGAACTATAGCAAGAGACTTCAGCTAAGGAAAGGCATGCAAGTCACACTTCTGCTCCACATCCCTCTTTCCCTTGCCCTGGCACCCATTCACTTTTCCAACTGAGTTCACTTAGTCCTCTTCCATATTAAAATCTGAGTCTAAACTCAGTTGTTCCTTCTGCCATGTCTGAAACAAAGAGGACGGGATGAACCTAACATACCTACAAGTGCTGAAAAAACATGTGTTTTGGTTTATAATGTATAAATCTTTAGCAAAGGAGTCTGAAATACATATGCTAAAAAGATAAAATAATGTAATTTTACAGAAGTTAGAAAGAGATGTATTTAGATAGTTGTACATTTCAAAACTTGAGTAAACATGTGCTGTTAATCAAACATTAACTTACCTTAATTCCAAAGGTTAAAGATCACTGTCATGTACAACTGAGGATCAATTTTCTTCCTTCCTGCAGATCCTGAAATTCATGGAACATGCTGCCTCCTGTAGATTTGAATTACACAAGTTATAACATCATAGAGATGGCTGATGTCACTGTGAGGCCACTCTTGCTAATCTCTGAAGGGTGATGATGATCAGGGGAGGTTCTTGGGGACTGAAATAAAAGCAAATGTCACTGCTCTATTCAGGAAGGGCAAAAAGGAAGATCCAAGAATCTATAGGGCAGGCAGCCTCACCTCTCTGGGAAGGATTTCCAAACTTGTTAAGGATAAGAAGGTGTTGGGGAGTAGTCAGCATTGATTTACAAAGTGGAGATTATGCCTCCCCTATGATGAGACGATATGGGTGTCTTGGTGAAGGAAGGGGGAGTAGTGGACATCATTGATGTTGACTTGAGCAAGGCTTTCAACACTGTCTTCCATAGCATCCTCAGACAAACTGATGGACTAGATAAATGGACAGTGAGGTGAATTGGAAACTAACTGAACTGCCAGGCTTAAAGGGTTGTGATCAGTGGCATGAGGTCAAGCTGGAGGCCAGCCACTAGTAGTGTACCCTAGGAGTCAATACACCTCAATATCTTCATTGATGACCTAGATGATGAGAGAGATAGAACGCACCCTCAGCAAGTTTGCAAATGACACAGAACTGGGAGGAGTAGGTAGTACATCAAACGGGCGCACTGCCATTCTGAGGCACCTCAGCAGGCGGGAGAAATAGGTCAACAGAAATGAAAGTGCCAAGTCCTGCCTCTGGGGAGAAATAGCAAGTACTTGTGGATGTATGAAAACACTATATCTGACCTCTCATTTCTTTTTGACTGAAGCAACTGAAGTCTCCTTTTACCTGCCTTTGGGCCTTTTCCATTTCTTCAGGGCTGCTTTCAATCCTGTCATCAGCCAGCTTGCATTTGTGCTTGGGATTGCCCTAATACATGTGCAAGACCTTGTACCTGGTCTTGTTGAACCTTATGAAATTCACACTGGCCCACTTCTCAAGCTTGTCCAGGTTGCTCTTGATGGCATTCCGTCCCTCAGGCACATCAACTGTACCACTCAGCTTGGTGTTGTCTGCAAACTTGCTGAGGGTGCACTTGATTCCACTGCCTGTCATTGATGAAGATATTAAACAGCACCGGTCTTAGTATGGACCCCTGAGGGACACCACTTGTCACCAATCTGCATATGGACATTGAGTCACTGATCACTACTCTCTGGATAGTGACCATCCAACCAATTCCTTATCCACTGATCAGTCCATCCACCAAATCCAGATGGAAAGGAGTTTAAAATAGGGCTTGAATAGACAGGTTCTCAGCAATAACAACAATGAAATTATTCCAGGAGTTGCACTTATTTCCTCAGCAAGCACTTCCCTAGAAGAAATGCTGCAAGCTAGTGAAGTAAAAAGATGAAGAAATGATCCTGCAGCATGAATACTCAGACCTGTCACAGGCTTAGGAAAATACTTCATTTAAACATGAACTTAAAAATACTTTCAGAGCCTCACAGCTCAAACAGATACACTTCTGAAGGTCTTTCTGGTGTGAGAAGTACTTCCTACCCTTCAGACTAACATTTACTTTTCTCAGCTGGGATTCAGGAGATATAAATCAGACCTCTGAATCTTAGCTCTAAGTTAATGAATTAAAACCACTGAAATAATAGATAAAAATCTTTCCCTAACTATCCTATGCAGCCAGTTCTATTTGGCAACCACATAGTTCTGACAGAAAACAAAACCCCCCAGAAACCTTAACTGATTGAACTTTGGTGACTCAAAGTTGAATAAATCTTAGGAGGATAGCCTAAAGCCTTAGCTTGAATTTAACGGAAGTCCCAGTCTGAACTCAAGGCATAAGCACATATAAAATCTGTCATCTTGTGGAGAATTCTGTATCTGGTTCAGAAGCCTGCAGTGGCAGCCTGACTCTCACTTATCCTCCCAACTCAATTCAATGGTTATTAAACCCCACAGACTTTAAAAAAAGAATTCAAAACTAATTCACAGGGAGGCTGTAAAACATGAGAATGGTTTCCCCTCCACCACCAAAGGTTTTCAGATCTATAGATCTGTGGTTATGACAAGAACCAGTACCATAGTCCATGGTGCAGTTTTCACTAGAGATACAGACACATGTGATTGCATTGAGGAGAAAAGCTAGGCTGGGGGGTAGGGAAGAAAAGTGAACCTCTAAATTTTTATGCAATTTCCCAATTGTTTTTTTTTCATTTTATACAAATCCTCTGCTTAGACAGAATCACTCAATTGCTGTCTCTAACAGGGCAACGAGCCATAGAATCATAGAATAGTTAGGGTTGGAAGGGACCTTAAGATCATCTAGTTCCAACCCACCT
>NDXB01020973.1:9787-33161 GCA_002631895.1 Agapornis roseicollis
AAAAAAAAAAAAAAAAAAAGATTCCCAGAAAGTACATAAATACATTAGGAAATGTGGGAAGGTGTGAAGAGGAAGGGTGAGGTGAGAAAGGAACAGCAAATAAGGAAATTTTACAAGCTAAAGCAGTGCTGGTTTAAAATACTACTTTTGTCTCAGAAGGAGAAAAAATAAGATCACTGGTGATCCATGGCTACAGAACATGGATGAGCCATGGAGCTGGGCTTGCAGCTAATCTCAGGAAAAATACAAAGAAACTGCTATGACTGGTGGAAGTGCAGATTGCTATTTATGTTACCTGAAAAGCCAAAATCCCATTCTGCTTCCCATTGAATAGGTACTTTAGTTAGGAATATGGCTAATTTGACAGAATGTAGACACAAAAGGCAAAAGTGTAAGGTGGAGCTGTCTGGAAAGGACACATCCTACACAAAAAATGATAAGGATAATGTCTAGCAGATGACTCCTTGGTTCTACTTTTCAGCTAGGAAAAGGAGGCCTAAGTCAAGTTCCTGTTAATGTCTGAATATTGTGCACCTGCTGGTTTGCCTGTCAGCTGTCCTTCCTTCTCAGGAATATGTTGGCCCATTTCAATCAAACCAGAAAGCTCAAAAGTAGTGTCAAAGATACTCCCTTCTCACAGACTGAATCAGCAGGGAGTGTGTGTAAAGGTGCTAGAAACATAGAATGGTTTGTGTTGGAAAGGACCTTAAAGCTTATCTAGTTCTAATTCCTTGCCATGGGCAGGGACACCTTCCACTAGATCAGGTTTCTCAAAGCCCCGTCCAAAAGATGCTGTTAAGGGCCCTAAAGGAGACAGAGGTCTGTTTGCACTGCCGGATCAGCCCTTATTACGCACCAGGAAGCTTCTCGGGACAAAATCCCAGACCTCGCCGGTCACCTGGATGTACCTGTGGTTCCTTCTGACGCCCTGCAAGGGAGGACTCACCTTGGGAGGGCGGGACGGTCCCGCGGCAGACGGCGGAGCAAGAGCTGGTGCCCGCACTGCCGGAGTGGGGGGGACGGAGCAGAGCTCAGGCCTCGCCCCTTCCCACACCCGCCGTGTCATCTATTCCCTCGGACAGCAGCGGAGCCCTCCGCTGGGGACAGTTCTGTGCCTCGGCCGCCTCAGCGGCAGCCTGTCCGGGCAGGGGGGCGGTGCAGGCAGCGGCCAGGACCCGCTCCTGCGGAAGAACAGCACCGCCCCACCGCCCCGCGCTGCCCGCAGGTGGCGCTGCCGGCAGCCGCGCTCCGACCAGAACCCGCCGCCGCCGCTGCCGCCGCGCCGGCTGGGCTAGCGCAGCCCCCCGGCGCTGGCCGCAGCCCCTGGGCCCACCCGCGGCTGCCTCCGAGGGGCCGCGCCTCCCCCGCACGCCCGCCCGCCGGGCTCCGCTCTGCCTCCCACCGTCCACGGACACGCAGGCACGCGCGGCGCCGCCGCTGCCGTCCGGTCGCCCTCCGCACCCCCCTTTCCGCTGTCGCTGCTAGCGGTGCGAAGCGGTTCGAAGCGGAGCTCCACAGCCGGCCAGTGCCGCTGCCCCGGCGTGCCCGTCTGCGCGGCGGCGGAGCTGCGCGGGAAGTGGGCGAGCGGCGTGGGGAATGGAGACGCCCGACAGCATCCCCGAGGCCGTGTGACAGCAGCGGCGCTCACACGCGCGCACGCACCAGCCGGCCCGAAGCCGGAGCCGGTGCAGAGCCGGGCAGCACCGCCCTGCCCCGTCCCAAGGGGAGCCGGCATGGAGTGAGAGCAGCGTGTGGCCGCCAGGTAAGGAGGGAAGGGTTACCCGAAGGGTAGAGGAGGAAGTGGGGGATAGGGGCTTGCGTTTTGGTGTCTTTACCCTTACGGATCGTTGCCGCCGCGTTTTTTCAGCTCTATCCCCATCCCAGAAACGCCCTTCCTCAAGCCCCCCGGTAGCCACCGCTGCCGTTCCGGGAGATACGGGGCATGTTACTTATGTAACCGGGGGTCGAGCAGTCTCGGCCGCTTTCCGCTGGGCAAGCGGCGAGGTTGAGCCACGGCCGATGGAGACACGAAAGGTGCCCGGGCTGGCCCCGGAGCGGCCGTTTCCAGCTGCCGTCGCGGGAGCCTTCCGCCTGGGAGCCCGATGCCCCACGCCATCGGGCAGAGCGCTGCAGCCGCGACGGGGCCGGGGCTCGGCGGGGCTCTTCGAGCCCCGGCACTAAACCGCCGACACCGGCGGGCGGGAGCGACCAGAGAAGACGTCCCACCTGGTCGCCCCCATCCCCAGCGGTGCTCCAGCGGCAGTGCCGAAGCCGGGAAGAACTTCAAAGCGGGGTTCGGAAGGAGATGCTCTTTTGGCTGCATCCGTCTCACTCCTTCTCTGGGAGGGCACTGGGGCCCCGCCGCTGCTAGGCGGGGAGTTGAGTTCTCTCTGGGCTAAGGGCTGCAGGGGCCAGGCTGAGAAGAACCTGAGCTAGGTTGAGGGATCGGTGCAGCCCCGGCCCTGGGTAGGCAGGGAGAGGAGAGCCTCCGCCGGAGACAGCGGGAGCGGAGGGGAGGGGTGATGTTCATGGAGGGGTGCCCGTCTCTTCTTGATCGGTGGGAGAGCGAGCTCCGTATCACCATGGCGACCTGAGGGAGGAAAGAGCTAAATAAATAAATAAGTAGGTGCTAACTCCCCCCTTCCTTTCCTCCGGCTCCCGCCGATGCCCCTTCCCTGCCAAGTCCGGTCCCAAAGGTGGGGAGCAAGGCACCACAGGCAAAACTTTCCTCTCGTGGTAAAGTGGGGTGGCAAAGGACAGGGGGGACCGAGATGGGGAAGGGCCGGCCCCACCGGACTCAGCGAGCCGCTGTTGCGGGGACCCAGGTGCCCCCGAGATGCTGTGCCTGGAGGCTTTTGTCCTGCAGCGGCAGGCGGAGCAAGCTGCTTCGGGAAGAGTTCCCCACGACTGCTCCCCGCTGTGTCCGTCATGCCCCCAGCCGCCCGTTCTCCGGCCCCTCTGCGCACCGCAACCCGCGGGCGCTTTGCTTGAGGCCCTGCTTCAGCACCGCGGACAGCAGCAACAGCACCCGGGACAGCGCCGGGGCCGGTGGTCCTGACGGCGGGCCGGGAGCCGGCCTGGGTCTTCGGGTTGGGGTCCTGCTCTGAGAGGACCGAAGGCATCCCCCGCCGCTGTCCCCGTGCCAGAAGCTGCTGCCTTTCTCTTCTAGAGCCCTCCTTGAGCACGGTCCTGCTTCCCACTGGGTGCAGGGAGCCAGAGAAATCCTCACCTCCGGCCACTAAACTTTCCTGAGCCGAATGCATGGAGGAGCTGAGAGCAAGCATGTTAACAAATGTTAACATCTTTCACACGAACTTGCTCGAGGTTGCTTCTTAAGACTCTTTTGCAGAGGTTGCTTCTTAAGACTCTTTTGCAGGGGTTCTCTGTAACCTGTTATGGCTAACTGGTTCCCCAGCAGGACTGTTCACGTGCATGACGTTCATAAAACAAGTCCTGCAGAAATTGAAAAATATGTGCTCTCGACTTGTTTACCTTAAGAAAACTTGCTGGGAAATTGCACTTGAAAAAATTGCACTTTTAGCTTAGGAAGCTGAAAGAAGCTATCCCACTGCTGGGGTGCACAGTTAGAGAGCTGGAGCTAGTGCTGGACAGGCAGACACAATCAGCTAGTCATTGAAACACCTCCTGTTAAAGAACTGTTCTTCTCAGACATTTGGTGACCAGTTTAAAGCACTACACAAAGTGGGGGGAAAAAGTATTCAGGTTAGTGATAATTCACTGAAAGCAAAAGCACTTAATAGGTTGCAAGTTACTGGCTTGGTTTTCCTATACATATCTCATGCTAGTAGTTACATATGCAATTATTGCTTCAGACTACCAAGAAAAAAAAAATCTAGAAAGGCAAACAGCATAATGAATAATATTCACTGGGGAAGATAGAGATGGATTAGTCACTTTTATGTGTTCACTGTGTCAGGATGTTCTTTTTTCATTAAGCAAACAAGATTTATTTAATCTTGCCTCAGTCCTGATAGGCAGTAAACTGTGGGTACATGTAGCATTATTGGGTTTTGAGCCCAAATCCCTAGCCTTTTCGAGTTAGGCTTTAATTATAAGCTGTCAAATCACACAAGCGACTGGGTTCCTTCTTTGTTATGAATTGTCTGTTTCAAATAAGTCTTAGCTTAACAGTGGCAACCACATAGGTGAGTCCTATTCAAGCATAGAAGTTTGTCAGGATTTGTAGTTATGCAGGAACACCAAGCAAATTCATCTCTAAGAATAAAAAATTGAAGACCTTTTAATTGTAGATCCACATTTTGCTCTAGCTACACTTCTTGACAAGCTGAGTGAACTGATGAGTTAAGCCTTTATGGAAATGGAGACCTGAATTTCTTAGTGACAGGCCTCACATTTTTAGACCTATATCATGGGTAGGATGGAAATAAAGGACAAAACAGTAAGTATGGGCTTGCAAACTCGTTACTTTCCCGTGAGAAGATGAGAAACTCTTCATGGCATTTACTAGATCATTTATAATACTTGAAGCTATTGATTGTGTTATATAAGGCAATACTCCTGCAGTGTGAGAATAATTTTATCAGATAATTACAAAAATATTTTGCTTTATAAGCAACATAGGAAAAAAGTCATAGAAAAATCAACAGAAAATCCCACAACTACAACCTCAACCAGTTTAGTAAGAGGCAGAGTTTTTTGTACAATTACTGCCAGTGCATTTACACCACATTCAATATGAGCTTCAAAAGATACATAATCTCACTGCAGAAAGCACTCGTTTTTCATAAGCACATATTTGTAGCCTTGTTTTATATTCATTGTATTGAAATATGGTGTTTTGGAAAGAAGACAAGATCTCTCCTTCAGAGGATGCAAGAGAAATAGAATTTCATTTATATTTTCATAAAATATCCATCACAAGGGATTTATTCAAATTTTTCACAGATATAAGTTCTATGCTGCTTTTTCACCTTTAAAATACCAGAAACTCTGGACACTCTTGGTGTAAGGTTACTGGGTTTGTTATAATCTTCTCTTGGTATTTTTGCATAGACAAGCAGATTTTTATTCAGGGGTTGTTTACATGCTTCTATAAAAGTAAGAAGTAAAAGAATTCATATTGGCATTTTCCCACACAAACTATGTCCCACATAAATTAAGTAATAAGGTTGAAGCATAATAGAGAACACTTTTATTTATATGTATATTTATTTTCTTTTTTATTAAAAGCTTGGGAGCTCTGTTCAGTGTTTTCATCATCTGCTTGCTGCAGAATGTTGCTTTTTAATTGGGACAATTAGACACTGGCAGTTTTAAAAAAGAGATATTGTTTAGGTTAATTTGTTTGTTACATTTATGTGAATGTACACTTTTTATTGGTGGAGGCAGTTTGATATTCGAGAACAATAATCCTAGTACATATTAAGTATCAATATCTAAATATTGATCATGCAGAAAAAGACTGATGTTTCTTAAACAATGTATGCTAAATTTACTAAACAGTAAATGCAAGAAAAAGAGTTTTAATCTCATTCCCACTTGATAGTAAATTCCTGGAATTTTTTTTTTTTTTCCCCCAAAAAAGCCATCAGATGCTTTCCTGGAATGCTACTGCTATTGGGAATACAATTTTATTATATGTGTGTTTTGAATAGCTGGAATAAAAATGTAAAAATTAAAAGGCTCCTAACTCCATTTTTCCACACACTGCTGCAATTTTGAATTGTGCCCAAGGATGCTGGCTGTCATGGAAGCTTGAAGCCTTTTGATGGAGCAGTGTTGTGAAGTCTGTCAAAAAGAGAACCCATAGCAGCCCCCCAGCATACTCCAGGAGGTGAATGGGAGCAGGCTTGTCAGTGTAGGGGCTGGAGGAGGAAATCTTCTGTAGTCAAA
Organism: Agapornis roseicollis; assembly: GCA_002631895.1. Lineage (NCBI taxonomy): Eukaryota > Metazoa > Chordata > Aves > Psittaciformes > Psittacidae > Agapornis > Agapornis roseicollis. Next base: position 15,662 of record NDXB01020973.1, read on the forward strand.
GGTCATGTGCTGAGACTAGAATTTTTCAGTCATATACATTAGTATGGCAGATGCAAAGGCACTGTGCTGCAGGTATGAATCATGACCATAAGGAGGCTCAGAGCACCATCCTCATTTAACTCATCACCCATGGCCTGCCTGGCAGAATAGCACACAGGGGCAAGGAAATATGACAACTAAGGAAATACATCTTGTTTACATTTTAATGTCTCATTACAATTTATTTTTGCTAGCTAGTAACATGCAGTCTATTCACAAGCTTTTACATATGACCAGCAGAATATCCTGTCTTCAGATACAGGACAAAAAAAGGAGTAAATTTAAAATGTCTTAAAAGATAGACAATTTCTACCAGCAGTTCATGCAAGTGGACCCTCAGAATCACACAATGCCCAGTAATATCAGTGTAAATCTGAATGAGTACAAGGACTGTACACAGTCCTGACTGAAGAACCCCCAATTCATGCCATGAGATTGCTGAAGAAGCTCTAACGCAAATGAGCAGAGCCACTAACAGAAGTTTGCTCTACAGTATTAGTAAATAGATATTTGGATAAAAGAAAGGGATAAAAGCCCATTGATTCCCTGCTGCTATTTGCCAGTTACAGCTTCAGGTCAGACATTAGTGGTAGACCCTGGTTTGAGGTACAGTACAATATTCCTGATAAAAGCATCCAAGACTAGAAATCATACTATTATTGTGGGTCTAATTGACAATAAGATCAAAAGTGCCCTCAGAATACACATTGCCCTGTCATGATAATAAATATCACCCTAGTATTAGCAAATGAAAGACTCACGTTATCAGTCTTGCACTACTGCAAAGTGAATGCAAGTATATGTCTGGAAATGTAAATTCACAATATACACCATTCTTCGGTTTCATATTATTTTCTTCTTAGAAACATTTACTTTCTTATCTCACTTTGGTAGGAAAATTATTTAGTATATCCAAAGGCAGAACTAGCCTTGCAGTCAGAAAACTGACAATTTCATGCATAGCTTGCAATTCATGGGACTAAGTTACAATTCCACAGAGATTTAAGTTTTTTAGAACATTTGCATTAATAGCACTGTAAGTATTAGTGCAGACAGTGAAGTCTCATTCAAATATTTAAGCCAGACAGCCTGCTATTAATCTGTACTGCAGATGACCTACCTACCCTTTCTGTCACGTGCACAGTGAATGGTTCATACTGAGAGACCTCAGCTTCAGATTTTGACATGGACATGGACATCCAAGCCTTCAGAAAAGTCTTCCAACCAGAGGAAGTATCTGACTCATTCTAACAGAGAGACTTTAGGAGCTGGCAGAAATGTATATGTGATATTTGCTGTTTGGCCTTGAGGCAATGCCACCTGATCCTCACATGCCCCATGGCTAAAGTCAGTGGTTGATGACAGTATGGGTGGGGAAAGGTGCTTTAACATAAGCTTGGATATGATTCTACATCTCGTCACAGGCCTACAGAAACAGCCTTAATCTTGACTGATTTCACTTCATACCCTTTGACCTGACTATATTGGGTCTTTAAGTTCAACCATGCCTTTAGAAAAAGAAGGCCTAGTTCTAATTGGTACTGTCACAGCAGCAGCAGTATTTCATAGGCAAATAAAAACTAAAGATCATAGCTTTATGCAGCTGTTCTGTATTATTCCACATTCATTTAATCTGCATAGACTGCTATAGCCTTACCTGAAGAAGCCACCATGTGCAGGATTTGTTGGGACTCTCTGGAGCAGAAAGCTGGGGCTTGTTTTCTGATGAAAGCCAAGTGCTGGCATTTGTGCTGAGTTCTCAAAAGTAAACACTTCTGGATAAGAAAATAATAATGTGCAGATGGAAAGGGTGAAATAGGAGGCTGAAAGTATCAAGAAGATTATGAGAGAGAGACTGCGTGAGAGCATAGTTAATTCAATGCTCTAATCAACTGTGTTCTGCAGTGCTTTATCGTAAGCATCCCTGCATTAGGCTCACCAGTTCAGAGCACTTTGCAGCATTGCAGGAAATTCTCTGCTTTTTGATTCCCATTTTAAAAAAATAATCTTATTGTATCTTGTCAAAACAGGGAATTTTGTCAGTGAAAGCAGAGGAGGAATTATCATATAATTTAGTATTTATCATAATAAAGAGCAGGGGCTCATTAGAACAACAAGCAATTGCCAAATTATTCCTCAAAGTATTAATAAAAATAAGAAAATAGTGGTATTGCTTCCTGCTTTTTCTCCCCCTCCTTGACACACAGAGTCTTCAGTTTCTATCAACTTGACAGATCAATTTCCCATTCTTGAAAAGAAGCATTTATGCTAAATGATTGTAATGAAGAACCTTCTTCTTCCAGCTCAATAGCTGTCTGGACATGCAAAGGTAATTCCCCATTGACTTCCATAGGTCCATATTTTCACAGAAAGATCTTCAAATGAAATGCCTGCTTTTAAGTATAACATCCCTGGGATCCCCATATCATCAGTGAGAAGATAAAGGGCAACTCTAAAGGGCAACTTCAGTCTACCAAAGATCTCAATAGGCTTCTAGAGATGTAAAATTTTGGTGCCTTAAGTTTCAGGGGTTGCATCTTAAGTAATTAATTCAATGTGGCAATTTACAGATGCAAAAGGTGTGGGAGATGAATCCCTGTCTTCAGAGCTCCCACACAGAACTGTACCCACTAAACTTCTTCATTTGCATGGCCCTACATCACTGTCTTCCTGGATAGGTTATAAAAATATCAGATTATGTAGAAGCCAGGCTTATTTTTTTCTCCCATTGTTTCTGATACTCTCTAGCTGCAACATAGGAGTAGCTCAGTACTTCCACTTCAGAGGTGGCCTTTAGATTATCAGAGCTGGAACCAACAGTAGGAGCAGGGAGAACATAATTATGCAAGGAAATTGAAGGAAACCTTTCTTAATAATTAAAACCAGTGGCTATTTAAGGATACCAAGATTGCTATCAATTGCAATGGACTCTGAACCATGACCTCTGTGTCAATGCAGAGAGGAAAGGAGGTTGAGCTGGGAAGAAAGTAAAGGAAACTGTGCCAGCTGTAGTCTCCTTAGTATGCTGCTGGCTTTCTCTGGTACAAATGCAGAAAAGTGTATCTGTTAGATGGGAAATAAATAAAATGCGTCATTTATCATTTACTGAATTGGAACAGGGATTATCAAATCTTCACCCACCATCATTTTTACAGGGGAGGAGGAGAAAGGAAGCTATTGGATAGCAGCCCATCAGCACTACCCCATGTAATGTGTACATCAAACTGGGGCTGTCTTATAGAACACAGTGTCTCTCCAGTAATCTTGCAATCCCTGGCTGTTGTGAATTACTGTATAAAAATTCTAACACTTCAAATAGTTAATCATGTTAAATAAACTAGATACATGTTTATCTCAGCCAAGTATCCTGCAGGGATATGAACAATCTTTGTGAAGCCGCTGTATTCCATCTATTAGGCATATTAGGCATAATTGCATTAAAGTATAAAGTGCATCAGTCTTTCAGGATTACAAACAAGGCAATGTTAATTTATTTTCCAGAAATATACCAAAGTTACCACTGAATCAGAAAGGAAAACAATTAAACAGAAGATCATGGTTACTAAGAAAATGTTCCTACAGTATCTGCAGTGTTCTAGTGATGGTGACTGTAATTACATGTAGGATATTTACAATATGAATTTGTGGTAGTTGTTGATAAGCATTGACTTTGCACTTGTGAGTGCCATGCAGTGTGTGAGAACACAGCTCTAATGTAACTGTTCTCCAGGCATTCATTACCATTACTTTGTTCTCTAAAATTGGACTTGAACTTTCAAGGGGTCACCACAAACCATCCCAATGCCAAATTCTAGTCTGACTGACTTCTTCATTGCTAGTCAGAGATTGTAAAGCTATGTAAAAAGATGGCCAAAATTTGGAACAGGTAGGAAGGAGAAGAGCTCAAGAGAGAAGGAATTCAAAAAGGAATTCCATATTTGGAACAGTCCATTGCACAGTTCTGGGGTGGCTCATGGAAAACCAGGCTGATTTGCAACATCCAGATGTTGCTGATCACTATTTCCCTTATCTCTACACCATCCAATTAGCAAATTCATGGTTTTAATTTGAATCCACTTCTTGCCAGATCACAGGGCTCAGAAATGCATTTCACAGGAAGCTACGGCAGTTAATCCGGTAACTTAACACTACCAAAGCCTTCTGGATATAGAAAAATAATTACTAAGGTACTCTAAACTCCTATCCAGAAAAGAAATAGTATGCATCATGTATAAGTGGCAAATACATATTATTGTCACACTGCATTCCAACAGTGTTTGATTCAAGAAATAGCTTGCTCTTTCATGAAGATGTAACAACAGCAGGTATGAAGCTGATACATCTCCAACAAGAATTTAAGACTTAAAAAAAATATATAAACAGACAGAGAGTATTAGGAATAAATTCTGGTTTTAACTGTTTGCAAAGCATGGAAGCCATTGCTTGATTGTTGTTTTGTTTTAAATTACAGCTGCATGCAGAAGCCAAACTGGTAGGTTTGGGGAGTCACACACAGCTCACATCTTAGAAGAGAATTAAGTTGCTGGCTAGTAGGAGAATCAGGTAGGACCTTAGAAATGCTGAAAAGATGTATGATATTATCAGGAGGGGAAATAATAATAACAAAAAAACCCTGGAGGAGCCTTGCTGGAAATATGTACGCATAGTAAATCTTGCCAAGCTGTAACAGAAATAGAATCACAGAAAATATGTGATCTTTTACATGCATTTTAATCAGAGAACATTAAAATCTTTCCATTAACTTCAATGGGTTTCATATCAGATCTTCAATGTAAATTTATTTTAAATAGGCTAGTATATAGGAGATAGTGCTCTGACATAAAGCTTCCTCAGTAGATCTCAGGATGATTTCATTACTTAAAACTGTCATTGGAAATCTTTGCATAATCCAGCCTAAAATTTGCTCCTGTCTGTGCTACATAATTGCAAGGGTGTGACCAGCAGATAGAGGGAAAAGGATCAACTAACATATTCTAAAAATGTCTACAAATATTCCAAAACATTTTCCTCTATGATGATTTTAAGATGCAGTTTCACATTTTGCTGTAATGCAAGCACATGGTATATTTTCAAGAGATGGCTGTGTATCAACCCAAATATTTATCAGGAGTTGGAGCCTGAGTATTTCTGCTTGACCTTTAATAAAGATCATCCTACAAAGCATGGATTTTTGAATGAACATTAAAATATCTTTTAAAGCACATTATTTTAAAATTAATGGCTGTTGCAACCTGCATGTGATGTCAGTCAACAGCAGTCAAGGTGAGCACAGCTGAAATGGTCAAATTGGAAGCATAAAAAATGTCATCTGTTATATTTACTCACATCAACTAGTGGAATACCATAATCCTTTTTAAAAGTTCACAGTAAAGTCAGATGCATGGTATTGCTACTTTCCTTTCATTGAGTTTTCCATAAACAATAGTGCCAGATCAGATCCATATCAATTTATGGCAATAAGTCTATCCATTCAGTCAATTTAAAAGCAAAGCAAAAAATGTTTAGATCAGCTGTTTATAAGGATCTCTTTGTTGAAGGAGAAACTGATAGAGAGGAAACTGTGTTATGCCCGAAAGAGATATCATGACTTGTAATCATGCTGGACTAAATCCTGTGTAAAGAAGACCTTTTCAGTCGTAAGCAAACATTAGATTAAGGCTAATGAAAGAATCTTTTCTTGAACAGTAGGCCCATTAAAATGCCAAATACATAGGCAAGGCTACCCCATACATTTCAAGGCAAGTAACATATGGAGCTGGGCCATGCAGTTGGAAAAGGTGAGAGCAAACACTGGCAACTGACATGACAAGAAATCTTCATTTCATTCTTGAATAAAAGGCCTCAGGCTCACCCCTTATGAACAGTAGAGGGAGAAAAATTGGACTTCTCTTTTTGCAAATTACATAGAGGAAGAACTTTTACTTTCTACAGCAATTAGTTTTCTAGCTTCAGGCGAGTTTTTAATTTTAATGAAATCTGAAGTTGAGTGTGGTTGGTCCCAAAGCCTACATCCAGAGCTCGGTATAGCCATAGTTGAAAGACTAGATTTTGTTGATTGGCTTCATAGACAGTTGTGCATCATTGCTAAAGATGTGCCACCAAACAAAAAAACCAAAAACACCCAACAAAAACCCAAAACAAATACAAAACCCCACTACAAACAAAACAAAAAACTCACCGCAAAACCCAAAGCTAAACTTCAAGCCTTCCTCTCCATTTATAACTGTAATTACTAAAGCCATACTAAATAACCTAGAATTAGCACTTTTACTTAATCCTACACACCAATGTAGGAAGCAAAGAGGAGAAGAACAGTAGAGTTCAGATGCAGCTAGATAAACATGTATTAACGATCAGTAGAGAGGTCAAAATTAGAACTATTAGAACTAAAAGTTAAAAGAAATGTTTAAAGAGTTTCTCTCCCCAAATAAAAGTGTTTATAAAGGTAACTTACCTTTATATTGCCTACGAATATTTCCTCTGTGCCAATTATGAAAGACATCATCTCCCATGTCCTACAGAATTCCAGGATCTTGGTCCATGTAAAAAGACTCTTGTTCAGTATAGTTATTATTATAATTTAACCCCTCTCATAGACCTCTAATGAACTCAGAACAAAACCTAATGAACAGTACTGAATATAAGAATTAAAAAAATCATTTCACAGGATTATAGAAAAAATAGATTAGAAGGGACTTCTGGATGTCTCTAATCAAACCTCACCAATACCAAGCAGAAGGGAAAAATCCCTTCTGTCAACCTGCTTGCTGATTTGTTACTAATGCATCCCAGTATATGTTCACCCTTCATTGCCATAAGGGTAAACAGCTGATCCTTGTGCATCTTGCCTCCTGTAGAACTCTCAGGTCCTATCCTGCACTGTTGCTACCAGCGAGTTGGTTCCCAGCCTGTACATACACATAACTTGCTCTTCCCCACATGCAAGACTCTGCATTTGTTCTTGTTCAACTGCATGAGATTCTTGATAGCTCATTCGTCTTGCTTGTCTAGACCCCTCTGAGAAACATCTTACCCTCCCTGTGCATCAGCTGCTCCTTCCAGTTTGGTGTAATCTGGAGGCTGGCTGACATATGTTCTGTTCTGTTGTCCAGGTCTCTGATGAAGGCTTTAGAGCTGACTACAATAGCTATCAGCCCCCAAGGAACACCATGAACTGTTAGACTTGAAATCATAGACCCTTCAAGTTTAAAGGTCTAGCCAATTTTCCACCCCTTCTTTTAGTCTACCTATCCAGCCCATTTGTTCTTGTTTGGCTAGAAGAAGCTATGGTACAGTGTCAAAAGTATTGCTAAAACTTGCTAACTCTCCTCTCATCTACAGACCTAACCATTTCATTGTAGAAGTCTGTCAGATTGGCCAAGTATGATTTGCCAAGGGGTAAATCCAAGCTGACCATTTCTGGTCATGTTCTTGCCTTTTGTGTGTCTGTAAATAGCTTTTTTGAGAGTATCCTCCATAGTTTTCCTAAGGACTGAAGAATGGTTAATCAGACTGTGATTTCTTACATCTACCTTCTTATCTTTCTTAAAAGGAAGGTGTATCATTTTCCTGTTTACAGTCATAGGGGAACTTTGTATGTATTTAGATTTTTAATATTCTTACGTTTATTCTTCTCATTTTTAAATTTCTTTATTCCTTTCACCTCAAGCATCCTTGTCTCGTGCTGCTAACTGGGCTGATTCTCAAAGTATAACTTGATTTTCTGTGTGAATAGTCTATCTCTGATGATTACTTGGCAACCTTTTTCAAATTTGTGTCATATTTCTAGAAGTTTTATTTTTCATTTGTAAAGCTTTCTCCTGCAGAAAGTAGCCCAGAAATGGATTTGGAAGTTTCCTTTATAAGATGTTACCTTTGTAAAATTCCTACCCTTGCTAAATACCTTAGCTATATTCTTTCCATGTGCATGTGCACTGTAATGGTAAGCTGCTTAATTTGGAGAAACTTTTAACTCATCTGCAGCAAAACAAATATAATTTTAAAAATGTTTAGTCTATCACTTGGCAAATGTTTGTTGTATGAGTAGCTTTGCACTACTAAAGTCCATAGAGCTATCTGGGCATATATAGGATATAGGTGCATAAGAGTTTTGGTTTGGTTATTTCTGAGTCCTTACCGTTAGCTTGTTTTCTTCTTATACTTTCAACTGTAATTTTTTTTTATGCCAGTCATACGTAAAAGGTAGCTGCTGTTTTTGAAGTGAATGAGTTTTCCCACTCATTTCAGTGGGAATAAATTGAAACCCTTAATTAAATTTTGTCAACCTATATCAATCTTTGTGGAAGAACTTTAGCATAGTGATATTTTTCTCATAGGCACAGCCTTGTGGGATAATAATTGAAAATGTGAATCAACTGCACCGACTATCACAAAATCAGTTGTGGTTTTTTTTTTCTAAGACAGTATAATTTCTGATTGAGTTACACTGCTTCAGTAGTGACTTGAATTAAATTACTGACATTTCAGTCCACTAATAAAAGCACAACAAGAGCATTCAAGGAATTCTGAAACAAATATATCCCTGCACTGCTTTGGTTTTGGTCAAACTCCTTTCTCCAGCTTGTTTCTTAACTTCATGAACACAAATGTGTCTGGATATACCCTAGGCCACCAGACCTGTTTCAGGTACCAAAATAAACTAAATGCTCATTATTTGCTCACCTTCAAGCGGGTGATCTTTCTCTCTCTTCTTTTCCCCACGCTCCTTCTCCTGATCCTTATATCTGTAGTAAAAAAACATTTTTCCTTCATTCATTTTGTCAAGGCTGCTGAACAAAGCCTTTTATCTCCACTGGTTCTCTGAAAATGTGCCACAATTACCCTTCACACTTGGAGCCGACATTCCATATCCCTCCTGAGGGTGTCCTTTTCTTTTCCTCAATGTATATTAATGAGAAAGCTCAGGGGTATAAAGGTGTGTTGAAAAGTGGACCAATTATCCTGTTGTGAGGAGCAGGAAGATTTTAATTTGCTCAGATTAGAAGTGCATAAACTCTTATCTCCTAGTACATGCCCTCACCAATACTGAAATGGTTTTCATTTTCCCACTGGAATGATATATTCCATCTCCTATTGGAACAACATATTTTGTCCCCAAGAGCATGCAGGGGTGAAGTGCTACGAAGTGCTAAGAATACTTCAGAGCACCAACCACAGAGAGACAGAGTACTCCATTTTCTAAGCAGAAAGCAATTATAGCCCTTATTAACCTGTACTCCTTCTACAGGCAATGGGACAAGATCAAAGAACACAATCCTTACTGAAAGAAACACAAAACAGTTTCAGTTTAGGAAACAAAGCGGCAGTGTGAGGACAATGACTGAGAGCAATGTCATAGGGCTCTGTTTATTCTCTCTCAGACTCATCAAAGACTCTGAGTGTTCAAATGACACATATTCAGTTTACCAGTAAAATGTTTTCTCCTAATTACTAGTACTTTGAACTGTTAAGGAATATCTCAATGTGAAACACTCCTGCCTCTAGCAACTCCCACAGAAAGAACATTTCAAGCCTAGCATTGCTACAGTAAATGCAGCACGCAGCATCTTACAGCTCTACATTATTGACAGTGCCATAAAAAGAAGGTATGATGAAAAGAGATGCAGGCCAAAGTAACTCCTGGTTTGCATGCCATGCATTCTCTCTGGTGTTGGACAGAATGGATCATATATCAGAAGATAAAAACTCAGGGACCTGCTGAATATAGCAATCTTGTACCTGTCAGAAATTATATCCTTACAGAGCTAGTTCCTCAGCATGGGTGGACAAGGTACAAGAAGTTGACCCACAGATGAACTAGAGTTTTCCCAGTCTTGGTCTGGTTCTTTGCTGACATGGAAAATATAGCTACTCTGTACTATGCTATGCTGTCTGGCTCTTAGTGCCTTCAGTCTAGTGTCATGAATGGAGAAGATCAGATTCTAAAAGCTTCCAGTGTAATCTCCACATGCTACTGATGGTCATATAGCTATGCCTACATGGGGATTTCTGAATGTCAGAATAATGCCACGGTCAGATATTGCAAATAGTCAACTACTTTCACCAAACCAGGATCACAGGAATCATAGATCAAATACTAAGTATGCATTTATGCATGCTTTTGATCAAGCCACTGAATTACATCCATGCATTACACCAGTTTATTTCATACACGCAAAGATGGACATTTTGCTTGGTACAATCATCCTCTAATCCAAATAATACATGTTAAAGAACTTCATTCTCTTAGCTGTCACAAACTGAAGTTGTTCACCTTTATAATGAAATTCAGTGCTCCGTTCCACTGTCACTTTCCTCATCAAGTAATTCTTGTCTTTCCATGCTGCTGCAGTATTACATAACCAGCCTTGTGCAAAAGCTGGATACAAACCGAGCTTAAAAGCCAAGCTCGACACAGCACAGACATATTCAGTTATCTATTTTGAGAAAAGCACAAATTCTCAGCTGACCAGTTCCCACTACAATGTAACAGTGTTCAAGTGTCATAAGTGTGATTCGTCCCTGCCTTGACCTCCAGAGAGTCATATATATACCTGTGAAAATCACGACAGGAGGATTTGACAACCACTTTGCAAGAGCATGAACAGCATGCAGAAACAGGTCTCCAAAAACACGCATTGGCATTATCATCAGGTAAAGTAAATCCATCATCTCAGTCAGACTAATTCCCCAAGGTGCAACATTTGCATGTGCAACATTTGCACACACATGGCATGATGCACAGGAGAATCAGGTCTGCTCTTGATAAAGGTAGTAAAATTACAATATAAAAGAAAGGAGTGGTGGAATAGAGAGAGCAGAGAATGATGTTTTAACAGTAAAGTCCAAGAGGACACATTACCTTTCTAAACTCGCTAACATTTCAATGAAGGAGTTTTAATCTTTCCTTCAGCAAGGGTGTGAATTTCTCCCAACATGCCTGAACAGAGATTAAAGAAAATATAAAGATCAAATCTCATGAGTAGCAATACTGATTACTTTTTCTGAAATCCCACTATTCAAGATGCACATAAGGCCTTAAGCTCCATTCTGGGCATGCGCAGCATGACACAAAACGGAGTGCAGAGACTGAACTGTGGCTGAGCCATTTTCAGATCCAAAAGTTCAATGTGGTGCTGCTCTCTGGAGAATTATTCCTACCAACAAGCAGAACTTCCTCAGCCACAGGCACACAACCATGCTAACACTTCTATACAACGTTTAGAACCTAAGTTAGCAATGCCATACAATGAAATATCCCACTATTAATTCGCCACAGGATTCAGTGTTTCCTTACAACAAAGCAGCAGAATTCATCAAGGCAAACAGGTCGGTAAGCCACTATATCAACAGCTCTAAAGAGCTACTGAACACAAGTTTCAGGATGGAGTTTTAAATATAAGGTGTTGACAAGTATCACAATGTACATACCAGAGTGATGAGTGCAGGCAGTTCCACAAGAACTATCTTGACTTTGAAATATTTGTCAACCTGCATCACTAAGGATGAGGGCAATTCTTCTTCCCAGGTCTTGGAGTACTTTTGCAAGGACTGCATTTCCCTTTCCATGAAGGTCAAGGGGGGAAAGATACTCAGCACTGGATGTGCCACTTAATAGAATTTCATTACACTCATGAATGAAAGCTGTGAGATTGGGCCATAAAATGAAACAGTCATAAACATTTTAACACAGGAAACCTCAAAGACAGAGACAGTAGATGATTGTCTAGATTTTGCAACATACCACTAACAGAATAGGAGGAAGAGGAGAGATAAAGTTGGCTACATCCATCTTTGGATACAGACAGTTTCCAGCTCCTTAGTAATCATCTGCTGAGATCAGGAGCAGACACATCATCCTGGTAGGCAGAAAAAAAAAATAAAATTCTATTCCAAATCTATTACAAAAGAACTCAAGAATTCAGAGGATACGTTACTGCCAAGCTGCCCGAGTCTGAGCTCAGGCTTACCTGCACCATTAAGCACGCTTCATACTCCAGACACTGGTACTACCTTGAATGAACAAATCAAAATAATTTAGGAAGCTCAGAAGACTGGAGCAAAGGACTTAAGGAAACACAGGGAACACAAGAATCCACAGTAACATAAGAATATCAGTGTATGGTCTTGGCCCATTCTTTAACTGAAGAGCCAAGCTCATAAGGCCTAGGGTTCAGGTTCCTCTGCTCACATGTTATAACTGGGATGGAGTGTGGTTTCTTTGACAGCACAATGGTGTTCCACAAGCTAGTGGTAAGAGGAGTGCAACTTCCTGGCAAAGAGAAGGAAGACCAGCTTATGCTTATAAACTTCCTCCTAGAGCAGGAGTTTAGCTGCCCTTGAAGGGATGGATAACAGAAACTTTTAGGAAAAAAACCTTTACTGAAAGAGTTGTCAAACATTGGAACAGGCTGCATAGGGAAATGTTTGAATCACCTTTCCTGAAGACATTTAAAAGTCATGTAGATGTCATTCTCAGGAACATGGTTTAGAGGTGGACTCAGTATTAGTTTAACTGTTGGACTCAGTGGTCTTGAAAGCCTTTTCTAATCTAAATGATTCTATGATTTTAGATTTGTGTAAGCCCCAATGACTTTGACAAGGACCTAAATTCAAAGGCATGTATAGGGCCATTTATGGAAAGTCATAAAAGGGATGAAGTGAATTAATGAGTCTATCCATTGAACAAGTCTGTCCCTTATACTTCCTGTCTTTCTTGCATTAGCACAGACATCTTACAATACGATCAAGATAACAAGCTAATTGTGCAACAGAGGCTTAAAGAGGTGGCTCACATGGTAGGTTTGTCCAGTGCTTATCCAGCCATATTGTGTATGGGAAGGGACTGACTAGACGCAAGTGTCTGGGTAATAATTGAAGAGGAACAAGGTGCTAATACTCTGGGGATTTAAAATAGGTCACCAAACTAGAAGGATTAGTAGATGAGTTCTTTTGTGTGTAATTAGAAGAATCACATGGATTGTAGGAGCTGCTGGTCATAGGGATTTGGGGGATTTTTGAAGAAAACTGCAGCAGTTAAGGAAAGCTGTCCTTCAGAGAAAGGGCACACACCCACACAGGCACACACACACACAGAGGAATCCAGATGAAGTATAAGCAATGTGGTAAGAGATCAGCTGAGCTAGCCTGTGAATTTCACATTGACTTTACAAGAAGGAAGTACACACAAACTATGTCATAGCATTAAGAATAACTGCTGAAGGAAATAGGGGCTGACTCTGGAAGCCAAGAAACAAAAAGAAATTCAGCTTGCAAGAGACATCAGTGATAGCAAGAAATTAGTCTATAAATAGATTAGTAGAGCTGGGAGAATCTTGGCCTGCTTCTCAACAGGAAGGAAAGCTACAGATGATACTCAGTCAAATAAAGAGTATTTAACATGGAGGTTTTTTGCATCAGCTTTCACAGGAAAAGCCTGTGGTGAGCAAGGGACTACTACTGTTCAAATCAAGAAGGAAAATCTTACCTTCTAACTAACTGGGAAAGTACAGGCTACAGTGTATATAAAGCTAGATGTTTTCAAATCAGTTAAAAATGAAGAGTGCATTAAAGGACTGTCTGAGACAACATCAACGCTACCTTGTGGAAATAAGAAAACTTCTAGCAGACTGGAAAGAGTGAGTGTGGTGCCTGTCTCTAAGAAAGATGTTTGACAGAAAAAGAAAGAGAAACTGGTGAATTATGGACCGCTCACCTTAACATAAGCTCTTAAAAAAATAGAAACTTCTTTAGGCACCAGAAAATATAAGTTGAGAGCTGCCAAAATGGTCTTACCAACAGCACATTGCATCAAGCTGGTCTAATTTCATTCAGCTCTAGATTATCACAGGCAACAAAAGAAGCTGAGGAGGTCATATAATTTTATTTTATTAAGACACTGTAACATCTGCCACAGTATTCTAATAAAGAAGCAGTGAAACTTGGTCTAGAAGAAATTACCTTGTCACGGTTACGAAACTAATTGTAAAAGTATGCCAGGGGAGAGTTACCAGTGTTTCACTGACAGTACAGAAGGATGCATCAAGTTGGATCTATGCATGTCCATTTCTATCTTAAATGCATCGATGCTCTGAATCACAGAATTAACTGCATTTGTAAAGAATGCAAGTATTTTAGAAGATAAGGTTACTATTCAAAATTATCATGGCAAAGTGAAGAAAAGGTCTGAAAGACCAGATTTAAATTCAATAGCAACACAGGCTATTCCCCTAAACCAAGAATAATTGGCTGAAAAAGAAAAAAAAAAAAAAAAAAAACAAAGAGTGATTTTGGTTTTTGTCTTCAATTCATGAACTGCATCTCAAAGTTTAATTTCCTGATTGAATATATTTGCCCCTTTTGCAACTTCAGACTTTATTTTTCAAGAGCTAGAATCAAGACTATAGAACTAAGTTTAAGNAAAGACTGGAAACAACAGAACACTCTATCTTTCCCAAATATGCTAGATCTTTCATATTCCATCCTGAAACATCTGATCCTCTCTTACTCCAGGGAGTTAGGCACAAGAGGAGTAGTGCATTCTGCTCCTGAGAGCAAGGATGTAACAGCTAGGTTTGATCATGCCTGGTTACTTTTTGCATTCTTTCTTATGCTTTGCTTCCACAGAGCCTCTGCTTCAAATGGCTTCAAAGTTGTTTTACATTGCTTCCAGCCAAATGTTTCTTCAAGGTGTTCAGCACTCCATAAAAGTAGGACAGCTGTTTTATCAGGTTGCCTGTAAATTACAACAGACTGGTTGTGTCTGCCAGAAGCATCCTGCCCTGTGAGCAGATATCGAGAAAGAATTAAGCGTGCTTGGCTGCTTCACTGAGACATTTGGCAGAGGAGGAGGTGAGAGGAGGCCTTTACCAAGAGCTCCAGAACACCGACTGAGTCACCCTGGACTCAGGACCCCATGAACAGCTATGACTGGGGAGGAGCCCTGATGCCAGGCCTAAAATGCCATTGATTTGAAGTCTGTAAAACATGTGGTATGCATTGAAGAGACTGGGAAAAGCATCAGTACACAAAAGCATATTTTGATAAAGAGGATAATAAAAAAAAAAATCTATGTCCTTTTCAGTCATGCATATTGAAGCAACTGAATGTTCTTTTCTCATTTTTGGGTGGAAATCACAAAAAAACAGATGTTACACTATGTTAATTTTTGTCACTGGCATCTAGCCCCCTGGCAAGATTAAAACAACTGTTGGCATCTTTGGAGCAGCTGGGCAGCAGAGCTGCTTCCTTTACTTACACAATACCATTCCGAATAACCTTTAGGCCTAAGACTTTGTTGCTTTGTAATCCATGTTTTGGCAGTGTTCCCTTCCACTCCCCCTGTTTAAATGTGTCATTTGCCAGTCCTTACAGAACCTTATACCATAAACTTTGATGAAAAATAGACAAAAAATCTGTGACATCTATGACATCCATTTAACTTCCACTGTGAGGAGGAAGGTTATCTTTGCAGTTTAACTTCTTGGTGTCTTCTTGAATTCACGCATGATCAGTAAAGCAGGATAAACAGACTTCGGTGTGGTGTCACCTGGATGGCTAACAAGTACATAATTTCACATAAAATATTGAATACTTCTGACATTAGACGTATGATTTAAAAGTTGAAATGGCAGTCACTGGCACATTCAAAGAATGAGCACTATTAATTCCAGAATTGATAGGTGGGATAAGAAAAGATATTTCTTATAGATTGCAGTTCTTTTGCTAAAAGCAAAGAGCTCCTAGCTCCTATCTGGCATGTCTAGGAGCCCCAGATATCTTCTGGAGGGGAAAAAAAATCAATCAAAAACTATTTTGCACACGGCCAAGCATACAAAATTAGGAATGTGTCACTGATACAATATAAAGAAGCAGAATTACTATACACTAGGTTTGACAACAGACATTGTCTCTGGTTTAGTTAGTTGTCATTAGGAAAGCAAATATTAGTCCAAAAGAAAACAATCTGCAGCTTATCACTTCTGCAGTCTACACTCTAAGTTGTAAGATCACACAATAAAATACTAGACACTGCTATATAATGTAAATCCTATAGGTGGGTGTTCCAGCAGTAAAATGGGAGATATACTTAGTAACTAGAAAAAAAAAAGAATCATGATTCAGGGGAGAAGGGGAAAAGCTAAACAGAACAGAGTTTCAGCACTCTGGGCATTTCAATGTTTTTTATCATAATGTTTGTAGAAAGACTGTTTGCTCAGATGTTACCTCTTGAAAGCGTTTTTCTATGAAGCTGGGAAATAGATAGATACCTTTCAACTAAATGACATCTTATGTAGCCAGCACTGTAGGCATTTTATTTTTCCCCATAAAGTTAAAGACTGAAAAAAAAGTGTTTAAAAGATTCTTAGGTGAAATGAGTTTCCAATTGCATTGATGTAATAGGTTACCATCGATGTGCTAGCTTGACAGAACCAATAGGATACTTGTAATATATTAAAAGCAATTATATATGACTTAGAATCTAAACACCACTCAAAACCCTAGCACCTATAGGACATGCAGAGCTGCTGTGACCAAGCCCAACAGAAAGGCTTTACTAATGCTAAAAATCTCATGAAGATAAGCAAGGGAGCACAGTTAACTAAGCCACTGTAATCATAAAGTGGTGGCTGGGACTGTCCTCTGACACGGACACACTGATACCAAACTGTCTCAAAGTCCCAGATTTTGTCCAAACACAGTTACAACCAAATAGCTTGTCAGGAGTAGGCTTTAGCCCATTACTAACTCCAAAATGATACCTGAAAGTGGCAGACTGCCAGTCGGCATAGGCCAAAACTATGTTCATGGGCACTCTAACAGTTCAGAATTACAGACAACTGAGTTCCAGTGACCATAATTTTCATGTGCATTTTCTTACTTATGCAGACAGAGCCTTGGAGGACAGAGGTGAAAGATGCAGCATCTTGATCTGTATTATGCCAACTATTCCTCTTCGAATCTGGAAAATAGAATGCAACTGCTCTGTGCTACTATTTGATCAAGGATGCATAATGCAATGGTCAAAAATTGTTATAATTTCCAGTATATCTTAATAATAATCAGCCATTTCAGACATGATAGCTGCCAAAAAGGCAGGCATCTGGAGTAAGTTGGACTGCTCCCTCTTCAGTCTGTCAATGAAGAGGAAATTAAGCTTTTCTATCTTGAATCCTGTTTTCAGTGGCATAAAATGATCTCTGGAAGTACCTGCTTGTTGCCTCCCTGGTCTTGCCTCAGTTGACTACAGATGGAGCAGAAAGGGCATCATCATTTAAGAAGGAAAAAGGAGGAGAAATGAATTCCACAACTGCCACCTAAGATTTCTTTAGTTTCTGCAGGCTTTTTGTATATATTATCTATGAGAAACATGGTTGCATGGAAAATTCCACTGAAAGTTTAACTTGGTGCATATCCTCTTTAAAAAAAAAAAAAAAAAAAA